>JACXGJ010005416.1:0-18216 GCA_016801105.1 Esox niger
AAGAATCTTATCTGTGGGTAATGACAATGTAAACTGAAGAATCTTATCTGTGGGTAACGACAATGTAAACTGAAGAATCTTATCTGTGGGTAATGACAGTGTGAACTAAAGAATCTTATCTGTGGGTAATGACAATGTAAACTGAAGAATCTTATCTGTGGGTAACGACAATGTGAACTAAAGAATCTTATCTGTGGGTAATCACAATGTAAACTGAAGAATCTTATCTATGGGTAACGCCAATGTGAACTAAAGAATCTTATCTGTGGGTAAGCACAATGTAAACTGAAGAATCTTATCTGTGGGTAATGACACTGTAAACTGAAGAATCTTATCTGTGGGTAATGACACTCTAAACTGAAGAATCTTATCTGTGGGTAATGACAATGTAAACTGAAGCATCTTATCTGTGGGTAATGTCAATGTAAACTGAAGAATCTTGTAAAATAATACACCTTTTCTCTTTCATTTCACACTCTTGCTGACATTCACTGACTCCTCATGTCTTCCCCATTCTTCCTGTCTCTGTCTCTCGCTCTCGCTTTCCTCTTTCATTTTTTTTATCTTTCTCTGTCTTTTCATTCTTTACGTTCAACCCCATTCTCTCAGACGTCTTAGTACATTTGCCTTGTTGAGTCCTGTGTCACTGTGAGTTCACTTGTCTCTCTTCTCTACTGCTCTGGGACCACAACTGCCTTCACTTTGGATAAGTTGCCAGTTCCTGAGTTCATTACTGTGGAGAAATGGACTGCATGAGGGAGGGGGTGGAGTTGTATTCTTGATTCTTCTGGGTAAAATTTTTGAGGTGACTATCTTGCCATAATATCTAACTTACAATTCTTCTTGTGGTTGTTATAGTTACCAGTCCAAGGTCCAGTGGCCAAAATCCACTTGCACAGGTGAGTCAAGTCTCATGGTCAGGAAAAACTGCTGTCCCTATAATATATTTAACCTTTTTTAACCAGATTAAGTCCAAAACTATACAGGACAACATACTTTTACAATCCCGCTAAGAATTTAAATTAATGTGGATATGTGGATACACGAATGATCCTTTAATCTACTGTCCAGTTGTTAATCACTGCAATGGGTTTTTCTGTCTGGCCCATTTCCAGGAGCAGGCTACATCTACAGTACGCCCCGAGGTCAGTGTGTCCCCTCCAACAGACCGACCCAAGCCTCGGGTTAGGAAGAACCCTGAAATGGAGGGTAAGTTTCAAGTCTAGGCCCCCATTTCAATTTCCTGTCTAGGACTCCCCATAGACTGCCTTAGTAAAAATGTTATGAGCGCAAAGGGATAACAAAACTCAGTCAGTGCCTGTCAGTATTTACCCCCCTTGGACTTTTCCAGATTTTATTGCTACAACATCAAATCAAAATGGGGAGAAAAATCATTACCGTGGAAATGTTCTTATATCGTTCCCCTATTGGTGATTTTGTAGAACCTGATTTGGGATTTGATTAGAATGTTCCTTCTTTGTCATTTTTGTTAGATATTGTACTAACCGACTGTGTGACCTCTCAGAGAAAGTTTTTTTTTTCCTTACCTGCATTGTTTTGAAGCTAGCGGAAAACAACGTGCATCTCTTCTACTCATTACATTCACTTGAGCCCTAGTCTGTACTAGAGCTATGAGACCTCGTCTGATTGTACTAGATCTTTGAGCCCTAGTCTGATTACTAGATCTCCGAGCCCTAGTCTGATTGTACTAGATCTCTGAGACCTAGTCTGATTGTACTAGATCTCTGAGACTTAGTCTGATTGTACTAGAGCTCTGAGACCTAGACTGATTGTACTAGAGCTCTGAGACCTAGTCTGATTGTACTAGAGCTCTGAGACCTAGTCTGATTGTACTGGTAGTCTAAGTCTGAGAAACTTTCAATTTTATATCCTCCACTCCTTTCCTTCTGTTTATCCCAGCGATGATTGAGCTCTTATCCAGAGCACAGGCCTGTAGAGTGGATGACCAGAGAGGCCCCCTGACTAAAGAACACTTAGAGCTCCCCCAGTTCCTCTTGAAACACCCAGTCCAGAACCAGCAGTCCCCCCTGGGGGAGGATGGACAGGCTGCAGGCTGTCGGGGTGTGGGGGCTCCCACAGACACTAAAAACACAGCTCTCACATCCATCTCCACTACCACTCCTGCTGGAGAAGCTAATACAGACTCATCAGGTTCCACACACAAAAAAACACCTGAAACATGTGTGTGAATATGGTGTGTGAATATGGTGTGTGAATATGGTGTGTGAATATGGTGTGTTGTAAGAGCAAAAGTTTGTGAAACAGCGCATAATTCTGTGTGTGTGCGCGTGCATGCGGGCGCATGTGTGAGGAATTTCTTGTGAGTGTCAGACATTTTGCGTGCATGTGTGCCTGCCTGCCTGCCTGCCCGCCCGCCTGCCTGCCTGCTTGCTTGTGTACACTGAGTTCTGGTGGGGTCAAGGGGATGTGAACACATGTAGCAAAAATCATCATCAATTATCAATACAATATTACTACTAGAGAAGACAACACTGTTTTATGGTCCTGAAGTTGCAGTTTGTTATTTTTTTTTTGCACAGATAGACCAGAACTATTAAGCGAAGCATTCAAGCTTTTTGCCTAGGGTTGTGTGTCTATAAGCAGAGATATGTACCGTATTTTTACTGTCTCTGGTACAAATCTGTCTCATCTATGTCACCATCTCCAGTGGTGCAATGTATTGTGATACGCATCTTATATACAGTATATACCATCTTATATACCAATTCATTCTTGAGCTCTGCCGAAAAACACAGTCTTCAAGGGAAGGTTTTTGTCGCAAGGTTTTTTCATGTTATGTTACTTATTATTTGTAATCTCAACTATGTTTCTTCAAAATCTATTAAGAACTTTGAGTACTTTTTCTGTAGTGCTTGTGTATTGATTTTGTATGTATGTTTTATTTTGGGTGTTGAGTGCTTTTCTTTTGTAAGATTTATTTATTTTAATTGATTGGTTGGTATTTCATATTTCTGAGCACGTGTTTGTTTTCATTGCTGTGTTTGCACTTTGAATGCCAGGTCCCCTGTGACGGTCACTCCTCACCTCAATGTGTTTTTTCAGAGTGCAACTCTGGGTCAAACTTAAGTATCAATTTATAACACCATGCATTGTACAGTACATGAATAAATCATGTTATTGGTATTATAGATGTCTAGAGATGACTCTGTATGCGTGTCCATCGTGATCTCTTGTGGACAGACGACAAAACCTAAACTGTATTGAGCGTCTGTTGCAAAATTGTAGTTAACTGTTCAATGCTGATGTCAACCGAATTGACCATGCCTTCAAGGCTTTGCTGGGATTGGCTCCCTATCACAGGTGATGAGCCAATTGCAGCTTTGCCTAACCTCTTAACTTGTTGCTGAAAGGCACTGTTATTATGGCAAAATTAAGTAAGTTATGGTTGGTTAGTTGTTTATTTCATGTATTGTAATGCTATTGCCTGTTTCCACAATCCTTTAACACCAGGAATTATAGTGTGTGCGTGTGTGTGTGTGTGTGTGCGTTCTCGTGTGTGTGTGTATACGTGCGCGCTAGGATGGGAGGGTTGTGTGCTGTCAGATGCAGTATACCAGTGAAATGCAGAGCACCGTCTCCCTAACAGCACGTCTCCACTGATAGAGAAACGACAAACCTGGAGACTGGTGAGTAGGATCTACCCCTTTGCGATCATCTGTCATTTTATTTGGGTGAGGGTTGGTTCAGTCATCTGTTGTCTGTATGTATCCTCTCTTTCTCTCCCTTATTCTTGCTTGGGCTATACCCCCCATCTCAACAAAAATGGTTAGCTATGTTTTGTTGCTGTGAGCTACTGAGGTTTTACACTACTATTCCATTATCTACTGAAACAGACCTCTACATAGCATAATAACTAGGTTGCGTGCAGACAAGGTCACAATGCAGGGCGTGTAATTGTAATAAAAAATACTAACTTGTTAATTGACATTCACAGTCAAACTATGTATAGGTAAAGAATATCAGTCGGGTTACATATCTTTTTGAGATTCTCAATCCTTTGGTAATGGGTTTCTTAGGTTGTGCCAGGAGGCATTGGGCTATGTACTGGAATGCATGGGCTGTGTAATACTGGACCTATAGGGGGGTGCTTGCTAAAGGTTACACACAGAAAAAGAGTGCACTTGGCCGTTGAAGGGCGTGGAGGATGTGTTATGTGTGGTAAAACTAGGGGTTGTGTGATTTGGGGAACTCTTATGGAACTGATTCAGGATCAGGTGAGATGTGATTGGTTCTGCTGGGAGTCAGTCACGGAAGTCAGTCTCTCAGGGGCGTTGTCCAATTCATTGTTTGAATAATGCGTTGAAAACAGCTGGCGACCTTACTCTTACTCGAACCTCTGTTTGGGTGTTACGCCAAGGCCAATTTTTCCTCCGACTTCTTATTGTCTTAGCAAGCCAGACTCTTTAGATAAGGTTGTGTCAGCATAAGACAGGTCATCATTGGTGAAGGGGTTTGGTTGAGCAATGGACAGTGGTTGTATAGGATTAACAAGTAGAGGAAGGCCTTAGTCTGTACAGAATGTTTTGGCTGTTGGTGACTCACTGTTGTTGCTGGCAGATCCTGGTGACACGTCTTCTGATTCAGTATCTTAAATCAGTGTGATTGTTTTATAATTCTCTGTGCCTGTCTTGTGCTCCCAACCTGTGTCGTTCTTGCCTTCACCTATTATGTGTGTGGGCGGTGGGCTGTAATTTCTGTGAATCATCTCTTTCCCACCTCTCCTCTCTGATAAAATGTTCACTAGAACAGATCGAGCTAGGCGATGCACGTTTCACCCTGTCAGTGTAATTCTATGGTACAATTTGACCGTTGGGGAAACATCTAAAAGGGTCTCAGGTGATAATGTCCCTCTGACAGGCCATCCTTTGTGGGGTGTTATGTCTTCCTTTCGAAGGTTGTGTGGACCGTTGGGTGTGATTTTTTTAAAAATTTGCTTTATCTGTGGGGTGACTTTTCCAACAAGACCAGCATGATCAGGTTCGTGTCAATGAAGATCACTCAGAACTGTAGCTAGTGACATACAGATGATCAAGACCCTAACGTGTTTTCTTTGTTGTTCAAGTACTCTGTCTCTCCCCAATGCTAAAATATTTGCTGTGTTCGATGTTGTAACAATGTGCTAATAAAGTATGAATGACATAGGAAAATCAAGAGGTAGTTATTGATTATGTCTGGTTGACATTTCCTCATGGAAACTGGTCACTAACCCGGCTTCTGTTATGATGCACATAATAGTATTTTTGCCTTATTCAACCTGCATTCCTCCTGTCTTCTACCCTCTCGTCACTTTTCGCTCAGTCGGTTAGTTAATTACATGAAGACCCTAGTTTTGAGTGAAGCCATGGTTGGTGACCCTTCATGAAGAAGGGGTTGGCCCCGACCAGGCAGACTGAGCCATTACGTAACACACAAGTTCACTTCGGTACTCAGCCAGGGATTACCAATCCTGATCACCGCCGCTTTTAAACCTGGTTCTTGTGTCTTCCAGCCATTATGATGGACAGATGAAACGGGGATGGTAAAGAGAAGAGAGAAAAAGTTGCAGCCTGGGTGATTTTTGCTTACCTCTGCAGAAGTGTGGCGTGTGTGGGTGGGAGACTTAAGTTGTAGCCTGGGTGATTTTTGCTTACCTCTGCAGATGCCACTATATTGGAGCCATTCTTTCTGGGTTAACATTTTTGAGACCGGAAAAACAATCTGTTATGGTGTCGATGAACAGTATTGTCATATGACATAATAGACATGAGCACATACATACACTGCTCAACAAAACGAAGGGAACACCTAATCATCTCGGTCAAACACCAAGTCAAACTTCAAGTATATTAATCAGTGTATTTAGGATGCATAAGCAATTGTGAATCAATGTCACCTGTTTTGGTGTCAACAGGTGCACTGAAGAGGCAGCGGCAAGACAATCCCCAAAAAGGGAATGGTTTTACAGTTGGTGGCCAGATAATTGCTCTCCTTCCCATCCTTCCTGACTGAAACTTCTCTAGTTTTGTGTTTTTCTAATGTTCTTGTAACTACTGGTAGCATGAGGTGGTACCTGCAGACCATTCAGGTTGCACAGGCAGTCCAGCTCCTCCTGGATGGCTCATCCATACCTGCCATCACCAGAAGGTTTGCTGGGTGTCCCAGTAGTCTCAAGAGCATGGAAGAGATACCAGGTGATCGGCCGTTGGACACGAGAAAAGCTGGACTAGGCCGTAGAAGGGTATCAATCCAGAAGCAGGATCAATATCTTATCCTTTGTGCAAGGAGGAACAAGAGGCGCAGAGCCCTACAAAATGACCTCCAGCGAGCTACTGGTGGGCATGTTTCTGACCAACCTGTCAGAAACAGACTCCATGAGGGTGGAGTGAGGGCCTGATCTCCCCGCACCATGCAGCTCGATTGGCATTTGCCAGAGAACACCAGAATTGCCAGGTCCGCCACTGGAGTCACGTTCTCGTCACAGGTGACAGCAGGTTCACACTGAGCACATGTGACTGACATGAAAGAGTATGGAGACACCGTGATGAACGTTATGCTGCCTGCAACATCATCCAGCATGACAGGTTTGGTGGTGGGTCACTGATGGTCTGGGGAGGCATATCCTTGGAGGGTTGCACAGACATCCACATGCTAGCCAACAGTACCCTGACTGCTGTTAGGTACCAGGATGAAATCCCCAGACTCATCGTCAGACCTTATGCTGGTGGAATGGGCCCTGAGTTCCTCCTGGCACAGGACTATGCCCGGCCTTAAGTGGTCAGAGTGGGTAGGCAGTTCCTGGATGACGAAGGCATTGGTGCCATTGACTGGCCCTCATGTTCCCCAGATCTGAATAAAACTGAGAACCTCTGGGACGTTATGTATCGGTGCATCCAATACTGCCAAGTAGCGCCACAGACTGTCAGCTCACTGACGACAGCTCACTGATGCCCTGATCCAGGTCTGGGAGGAGATCTCCCAGGACACCATCTGCTTACTCATCATGAGCATGCCCAGACGTTAGGAGAGCATACAGGCACGTGGGGCCAAACACACTACTGAGTCACATTATGAGTTGCTGTGATGTAATTCATGCAATTTGGAAAAACCTGTGATTTCACAATGTACAGTAAAGATTGTAATCTTTAATCCATTTTGTCCATTGAGATCGATGTGTGATTTAAGTGTTCCCTTCATTTTTTTTTTGCAGTATATATTATTCTTCCGTTAATGTGTGATTTACAGGCTTACAGCTCTGTTTAGGGAACAGCATATACCATGTGGTTGTTAGGGGATGGGCTGAGGTTTGGCGGTAGTACAGTGTAGCTGTTTAGCAGTTAACAGTTAGGGGGTGACATGATTTGGCTAGGGTAGAGTCATATTAGTCTAATGACAACATTTTTATAAAAACTTATTTTGATAGTCCTGCCCTGACCAGGAGCTCTATAAAGGGAATAGTATTTGTGAGTTGTCTCCTGTGTTAAAGTAGAGGTTTATAACAACAGCTCAGCTACATGATGGTGTCCTGGTTATGTTTCAGAAAAATGATTCATTTACCGTCTGTGGTGTCAGTGTTACCATTTGGCGAGGTATCTTCACCTACCCAGGCCCAATCCGTTGTCACTCCAAGCTATAGAGTTGACAAACAACATTTATGTATTCTCTTTTGGTAAGTGACACAAGCCCTTTGTTTAAACTAATAAGCTACTCTTTTATCCTCCTCAGATTGGCAACGAGGGGTTTTTATTGTTCGTGTACAGCTGTAACTCCAACTCCAACCTTGTAATAACTGAAACTCAGTAAGGACAGGCCAACCATGGAGCAGAAAAACAATGATGTGAGTTTCAGCTTTATAAAGTCCATAGAGATGCAAATGGGTCCCTGTGTAGTTGTTCCATTTCATGTCTTGTCACGTTAATGCGGTGCCTTTGAGGACATCTCATGTTACAGTAGTCAATTTCGGTGTAATTCATTAGCTGATCCATCCTGACCAGCGAGTAAGAGATGTGGTCCCATGACCAACTGGGACTTTAGCCATTTGACTAATCAAGATTGATAAGCCTATGAAATCACCTGAAATACTGTAGACCAAATGATAATGTTTATGGACTGGTTTAAGTCCCATCCAGTTGACTACATTAAAATGTATTTCATTGCTAGAACAGCTTGTCTTGCCGTAAATATCCACTAACGGTCTTCATGGTTCTCATCTCCGCTGGCACGGAAGCAGAATGAGCGTACACGTTTTCAAACCGTTCTGTCCCAGTCAGCATTTGATCATGCTGATGCCTTTCAGGTGTGATTCTCTGGTGGGGTTGTAATTGACCTGCTCTCCCTATGTTTTACACTCGGTCCATCCAGTGGTCTGGCACCACCTCTCCTCAGAAACCGCTGAAGAGCAGGTCCAAATCCACGGATGAGATCCAACATCCCAAGAGGGTGAGCAGCCTCACCGAGCAGCCTCACTTCCTTACCAGTTCTATCCATCGCTCTCCACTTCTCCTGATCACTTCATCTCACATTTCTCCTGACAGCTTTCCTCACAGAAGTCCCTTCCTGGTGGGCCGGACCTGGAGAAAGTCAAGGTGAGGGGTCAGTGGGTGTTATTAGAATGAGTAGTATGCAAAATGTATCATCTGTGTGTGTGTTATGATGTGGTGTCTTGCAGGAAAGCCCGGAAGGATCCGAGACACCTTCAACTTCTACAGAAGAGCTCAAGTGATGACCAATGGGATCCTTTGAAATAAAGTTCCTTGAAGCTCGCATCTGCTCTAAAAGACACACACACACACGCACACACACACACACATAGCTACAGAATGACATAAAGTTGAAGTCAAGAGCAATGAAATTCATATAATTACTTGTGTGGGAAACCATGAGAATCCAATGTCACTGAATCATGAGTCTTCTGTACATATCAAAGTGAATGGTAATTCTTTACAATAAAGCAATGCTGTTGAGTGGACCTGCTTCTCTGTGCTTCCTTCAGAATGGTTCTACAGATTAACATGTTAAAGGGATTTACAATGCTTGGGAACACTGATGTGAATGTTTTTGAGGACATAAAATTTGGCTTTTTATTTAACAACCTGCTTCCTGATGGTGGAAGAATCTGGAAGGGGGAAAATGTGTTTCAATAAATTCACGCACCATATTTTGCCAACGTGGATCATTAATGGAGATAGTAGCTGTGTGGGATGCCTCAATACATGTGCCATGTTGTTTTTTTGTCATTCTTCTTTTGGCTTATTGCCATGTCAGTTGGCATGTTTTCCAGGAAATGTAACTCGGAGCATGGTATTGATTTTGGTGTTACACGGGCATGTTTCGAGGCAGCAGTTTGGCGGTCATGTTCTTTTGGGCTGACTCAATGTACCTGTGTTGTTTATTAGTGCCAGTAGAGACATTACGCTGGCATCGCTCTGTGGGAATAGCAGAATGTTAATACCCTGAGTGGCATTTCTACCGGCTAACTTCCGTATTAGGTTTTCATAACGCTGTACAAGCATTTTTCTGGAGGTGTATTTTATGCACCAAAGCATACTGACCGATAAGTTAGACTCAATTTTGTATTTTCTTATGTATTTCATTTTATTTTTGTGAATATGTTTTTGATAAATATTTGTTTTGAGAAAGCAGCTACATTTAGAAAATTTGAATTTCCATTCCATATCCAGAATCATGTCTTAACTGTTTAGAGTGTCTGTAACATTGTTTCAAGGTATACTTGTATGCGATTTAAGGGTTATCTTCAATACCAGCTAAAGACATACAGATATTGTGAACCTGCTGCCATAGGCTTTCCTCTCTACTCAGACAGAACTAAGGACAATGAACTCTGTGTCTCTCTTGTTAACCAGTGGATATTGTTTTGGTTCAGCAGATCTGGGGGACAATACTGCTGATACTAAGATTTTGTGAGTAGTGTAATAATTAACTTCAGACTGCCCTCTCTGTCTGGGGGGCCTTTACTCAGGGGAAATTGAAGAAGACCTGCAGAGATATAACCTAGTAAGCAGTTTCTATTCAGGCTCATTCTGGCTCTTGATTACAGAACTGCTGCTAGAAAGTATGCCCTTTAAAGTGTCTTTACACCTGTGTTTCTGGTGCTGGTCCCCATCCAATATGGTGCTTATTTTTGCTCATGGCTTAGTATCATAAACCTGATTCAAATAATCCAACTGGAGGGGTTCATCTGAATAAACTGCATGGCTAGGGCAAACAGAAGTGAGCGCATTTATGTGTTCCCCAAGGAAAAAAGTGAAATCCGAAGAGAACTGAGCTTGCAAATCTCAGTTGGACCTTGTGTGCACACAGACAGATATCCTTTTCCCTTACACCGGATGGTCAGGCAGGAATTAAGAATGTATTCCACTATCTCACCACTTGGTGTCAGTTGTGGCTTACTTACCAAATGTCCTAGATTTTATTTGTTATCTCAATTGTGTGTAAGGAATTTATAAACTTTTGTTGACAGATTTATAGTACAACAGCAATAGAGTTGTTTTGGCTTTTTTCTTGTCTTTGCACTTGGCTGCCTTTGAGCCACCCTTTGCAAGTGTATACATTTTATCTGTGAAGACTGTTTTGTTCACTGAAAATACAACTCTGGAAAAAATTAAGAGACCACTACACCTTTTTCTTTCCTTTTCAACAAGGTTGTAAAGGAAAGTTTAGAGTGTGGAACAGTAGCATTCAATTTGCAGTGGTCCCCTAATTTTAACACTTCCGTTCCTCACTTAAAACCTTCCTTTTTGTAAGGGAAGGAAGGTGCACTGGTCCCTTCATTTTTTACAGCGCTGTATGTAGTGTATATCTTTAATCAAATAAGATATGTATGAAAACATGTTGATGTTTTTATTAAATACTACAGCACAAACATTTGCAATATTGCTGTTTAGAATTTTATGACATTGGCTTACTTTCATAATTACTTTATAAGTCATTACCACAAACATTTGGGACCTTTCATTAGAGAGATTTGATTATTGCTTTTTCCAGCTGTACACAAATGATTAAACCATTGTGGATTGTGTTTCTGTGCTCCAATAGATACTACAATAAGACAACCAGACTTTGAATGGAAAACCCGGTATAAGATTGTGTCAGAAACGGCGTCCTGTCGGCCTAAACAGTCCGTTGATGAGGAAGGTCTCAAGTAAATGGCAAGAATTGTGCAAAATAATTAATAGCACAGTACAAAAGTGATCACCGAAATTGCCTCCTGGAACGCGTAACTGGTCTTTGTCACGAACGGTCTATGCCAGGGTTGTCCAAACCACCTGCCGGGTTTTTGGTTTTTCCTATGAATTCGTTTCCAGTTCACATCCAAACAACTAGGTGAAGGTAGAAACAATCAAGTACAAGGAGAGAGCGAAAACCTGCAGACACACGGCCCTCCGTGGAATAGTTTGGACACCCCTGGTCTATAGCATCAGTCAACCATGCTTGGTTCCAATGCTACACTATTAGCTAAAAACAATAAAAAGAGGCAGTATTTACCAAGACTGTAATTTAGGAGGGGAGAAACATTGCTTGGTCCTGGTTCAGTCTCAATAACTTAACTGGCTGTTTGCAACATGAATATACTGCCATCCAGTCAGCAGCAATGGTGTGATGCCATCACCTCAGCATAAACTGACATCCTTGTCGAATGTTTCCCTCACCTTGTGGAGTCCATGCTCTCTGCTTTTCTGGAGGCAAAGGGGTCAGACTGTACCTAATAAACTGCCCACGGGTAAACCATTTTCTCCTTTCTGTGATGTACTGGACATTCAAAATTAATGTTTATTGTGAACTTGTGAACTAAAAACAATTCACTAAAATAGGAGAACATGTATTAAAATAATGGGCCGAAAACAAAGAATTACATTAAAAAGTTGGTCTCACTTTATTTGACAGGACGGAAGAACTGTAATAACCAGGTTATTTCCAGGAAACAACATAGATGGAAAGAAGGAATCAAAGAACTGGGTAACTACACATCAACATTAAGCAAGTTCTAGGGAAAATGGTTTTTGAGACATCAACACTAGGTAACAGAAAGCTAGTTACTGATTAATTGTTTATGCTGAAAAAAACAAGAAAACTTTAAGAAACGTTCCATGAAGCGATACAAAATAAAGAACGCAACAACCATGTAAGGATCCGGCAGTTACTCAGGAACAGGTTATATTTTGCACACTTCAGATTATCTCATCAAATTGACGACTAGGACGCCAAATGTCTGCAAGTCTGTAATTGCTGCAATTGGAGAATGGTCTGTTTATTTCTATTTCCATAATTGTTATTATTATTCTATTATTTCAATAAACAAAAAAGTTCAAAACTTGCCAATGACTATAATTCCTATTTTTCTGTATTTGCTATTCAAACTCATTTCATATATCTTAACAAGGACATTTGTAATTGACCCCAAACTTTTGAACAGTAGTGTAGTTAATGGGTGCTAATGGGTAATGTTCTCAATTTTCTTTATTGATTAACAATCTGAGCCCAAATTATGTGACCAATTAATGAGTAAGAGTAAGAAATGTGTTTTCTCTTTTTAAACTTTGAACTCAGTTGCCTGCTATATAATCAGGCTGGAGGTTGAGTTTCCTCATGAAGAGTACCTCATTTGGGAGTATACACTTCATCAATGGGACAATAACGCAAAGGACAAGCTAAGGTAAGATTTACTTTATGATTTGATTGGATCATATTACAATAAGCCCAACAATAATTATACAAATGGTTGTCAAATTACTTTAAAATGATGCTAAGCAACCTTCATACATACAAAAATAAATAATTTGTTTGTGTAAACCAACATGATTCCTATTGAATAACCTATTTTCACTCACCCGACCCCAAATGCCTACCACTAACTCCTACCCCTAATTCAAATCCTAAACTCAATTTCTATTTGGTTAGATCAGAATTTGACATTTCACTCCTGTGTGACTTCATCGAAATGGGGATTTCTGGTCCTGACAAGTATAGTGAAACCTGTTCAAACAAGCTCAAAAAGGTTTTAAGACGTACACTTGTTTCCCCCTGTGCATCTCTATTCGTTCAGATCCTCTAAAGGAAACAAAAGCAGATTGTGCCAGGTCGGCTGTTTTCCATTGCAGTAGAATTGGAAACAAGGCTAGGTTAAATTCAAGAGCTAGCGACAGTTTTAGGACAGCAACCAATGAGGTGACAACGTTTTAACACGGTGACATTAGTGAGATAATAACCGCTGCATTAGTTTGGTGAATGGAGCGGTGCTGGGAAAGTTAACCAAGCTATTTTCCCCATCGTTTTCATGTTGGTTTGTGGGCAGCAATGGGGACTTAACAGAATAAAGGAGACAGCTCAGAAGAGACTACATGCCTCTTACTTCCAGCTCTGTTGGTGCCTAGCAAATTGACACTTCACACACTTAGATAGCTGCTCCACTTTACACTTCACCACCATAAAAATGACAGGGAACATCAGTGCACTACTGTCACTCTAAAATAATGACCAACCCACAGTCACTGAAAAGGCTCCAGGAGGCTTTTAGAACACATTAGTTGCAACAACTCTGCGGGTGTCCTCGAACGTAAGACCTTTAAAGTAACGGCTTAGACATTAAAAAGCCTTAACTTACAGAAAATGAGAGACCTTTACAGTCTGGTGGATGGATGAAATAATTGGATACTTTCGTATGAAGTCTCAAAAGAAATACAAGATACATTAAATTACATTGTAAAAGATTGTGTGCTTTGTTATCTGCCCAGAAAATATACCCAACAGAAAATATTTACAATACTAATTATTGTATATTACCTTCTGTCACTAAAGCGTGTTTTGGTCTAATTGGATCTTTTTGAAAAACATTTAAATAGTGATGCATATTTATATTTCTGGATGATTAATGGAGAAAATTCTGCTCTTTCCTGTGATTCAGAATGAACTCAAACTGTTAAGAGTGACATTAAGACCCAAACTGGACACTACAGCCGTAAAACAAGAATAAATAACATTTATGATTGATATTGAAATTCCCTTCCGGACTCCCCTATAACTTGCTACGGCATCCTTGGGCCGTATTTATCAATCATCAATGGGGATGGTGTGCAATGAATTGTGACCCCCAAGCAGCGGTTTCAAGGCCATTTTGAAAATGGACACTAATGGACAACATTTGTGCTAGCCAAGTATTTCTAGTACAAAGTGTCAGCTGACAGTCTGATGACCATATGTACCTACTGCTGTTCAGAGGGAAAAATTAGGACGGTGATGTTTCTTTATTGGTAGGGATGGTCGTCTAAGCAAATGTAATTGTATCTCATCAGAGGAGTGTTGACCCCTTAGATCAAGGACAGCTGTCAATTAATACAATGTAGCCGACCTTTGTTCACATTTAATTTGCCGCTATCGTGTTTCGCTGTCTTGCTAGCTGGTGAATGGATGCACACAGTGAAAGCAGACATTGTTACATAAGGGCATGTTTGTTCCTGTTAAGCGTCTGTCTGATACTGTCGATGACCTTGATATTAAAGCCGGTAATGTAATTTAGCTAGGGAGAAACTGTGTGAATGACAGTGCTGTTTATAGTATAACAGGATGTGGGTCTTTTTGGTAACTGTCCCAATTTCTTTGCACCCCTTTCAGTGAGTTCATCATGTCCTCTCGTCCAATCACAATACTTGTATCCAGTGGGGGAGCAGTAACCAACTACAATGGTAATCAATTCCAGCAGAGGTTTTGAATAATTTTGAAGGCACTTTGTGAATAAATGTAACTTTTGCTTCACCCTTAAATCCAGACGTGCTGTACTTAAAAGAAGCCCTTATTTTTTAGGGGTTAACACCCATGACAGCGCCCCTTCCCTCCGTCACAAGCACCTCATGGATGAGGACATGGAGTCAGGCATTGGGTCCACTGTAGACCTCATCTCAAGCTGGGAGGGGTACGGCCAGGAGGACGAGCCACCCTCACCCACCCCCTCCAAAGAGCAAGGTAACATGCTCCAAAGTTTCAGACACATTTTCATGCGATTATATTTAGGTCAACAGAAATCATACTTTGTAATGAATGTGGGCCTGAGACACTTTGGTGACCCATATGTCAGTCGTAACAGTGATGCCTTTTCTGGTCAAGACTAAACTATTTACAAACCATGAAGAACTGTGCTAAGCCATTTTGTTTTTCTATACACTTCTATATTGTTTTCTAAATGTTTCTTTCTTTATGTGTCTCTGTTGTGTTTCCCTGTGTGTCTTGATCAGCCAACCCCTCGGAAATGGAGGTCATACCAAACAAGGGGAGAGAACTCTTCATCAACCTCTCCAAGATCCCTCTCCTCCTTGTCCTCCTCTTCTTCTTCGTCTGTTCTTTAGACACACTGAGTTCAGCATTCCAGCTGGCTGGGGGTGAGTCACTTTCACTGCCCCTCCCAGGTTAGGGTTAATCATGAGTTATTAATGAGCTTTTAAGGGATTCTTTGTCACACTGCAATTATTGGATGTACATGACAATTGCTGTTGTGTAATTACTGAACATGACCAAACCATTTAAATAGAATTTAAATACAGCTTGTTTCTTTTCTGCAGCATTACTCAGAACCAGAAAGAGGTCAGGTCTGATGTCCTGTTATAAGACATAAATGTCCAGTATGTGTTTGCCTGAAGGGAAGGTAGCGGGGGACATTTTCAAGGACAACGCGGTGCTGTCAAACCCAGTAGCAGGCTTGGTGGTGGGCATACTGGTGACGGTCCTGGTCCAGAGCTCCTCTACATCCACCTCGATCATCGTCAGCCTGGTGTCTTCTGGGTGTGAGTACTGGATACGTTTGATTCAGTGCGCGTGTGTGCACGTGCGTGTGGGTGGGTGTGTTTTTGGGCATGAATGAGAATGAAAATATGGCTCGTAAAATCTGAACAAAAAAAACTGAATAGGATCAAAGGGACCAGCAACAACAATATTCCTTTGAATTTCAAACAAAAGGGGAGCTATTTTTCTGTCCCGTCTTTGTCAGTGCTTAGTTATCTGAGGCCCAACTGTCTGCTACTAACAGGGGTCATTCATCGTGACCTCTCATTATCAGTGCATGTGAACACTGGGCACAGTACATCAGTCAGCCAGACTCTGTCTCAGCAGCCATTCTCAGAGAGGACACAAGAGGGCAATTATGGGCATTTACCACCGCCCAGCGTCTGTCTGTCTGCCTGTATGTCTGTCTGTCTGTCTGCCTGTGGGAGCTCTGTGTGTTTGCGTGGTGCTTGCTAAAGGGCCTTCTACATAACAGGTCCTAGCAACAATAAAACCAGTTCTTTAGTAAAGAACCTAATATTTTCAAATTGCCTTCAGTTGTTCATCCATAAAAAGTGTAAAAGCATTTAGAAATATGATGGGTCTGGTTTGATAACACTTAATCCAACTCATTATCATCATTTTGTGAATCAAAACCAGTTTACAAGGAAGTTTGTGTAACTGTGAGTGTGTTTCTGTTTCATTGACTGAGGAGGTAAGGACTTAATCATGGGAGGTGAGGACACTTTGTCCAGTCCACACTTTATCTCACTTGTGGTAAAGGGTTAGGTTCGAATTAGGCGTTAAGAATTTAGGTTTAGGAGTTATGGTTAGGTTAGGTGTAGGCATAAACGTTAGGATATTGAGGTGAAGGTTAGGGTTAAGTTAGGATTTGGGGTTAGGTAAAAGGTCAAATCGTTTTGTTTAATGGTAATAAATTGCCGTCCCTCACCTTGATAGTAAAATCTAAAAGGATGTGTGCTGTTTGTGTCTCGGTCCCATAGTGCTGGAGGTGCAGTCCGCAGTCCCCATAATCATGGGGTCCAACATTGGGACATCGGTCACCAACACCATCGTAGCCCTGATGCAAGCGGGGGAGAGGAATGAATTTCAACGGTACAAAAGGAAGGAAGAGGAGTGGCTTTCCAGTCATCTAATTACTACTGTACTACGCTTTCTATTCCATGTCTAACCGACAATGTAAAAGCATCTAATTATATAGAAGCCCATCCAAGATTGCAATCACATTTTCCAATCCACGGACCCCGTATCACTGACCTTTTAATGTTATTATGTTACCAGCATTGCATTTCTTTCGCGCTTGTCATCCCAATGACATTTTTGTCCTAACACTTCATTGGTTAAATTGACACATTCACAACACATTCTCAGTTACATAAGCAGGCTGCATGACCTAACAGGACATACTTGTGAAGACAGATTATACATTCCAACATTTAAAAAGGGATTAAATTGACAGATTATGAAAAATTAAATTGCTCACAAGTACCTGTAACACAGCCAAGCTATAGGATTTAAGTAGATCCCAAACAAACCCTCGACCAATCGGGCTCTGTTTCTGGGTTCAGGGCATTTGCTGGGGCCACCATTCACGACTGTTTCAACTGGCTGTCTGTGCTGGTGCTGCTGCCCCTGGAGGTGGCCACGGGGCTGATGACCTGGCTTGCCAAGGTCATAGTCACCAGCTTCAACATCCAGAGTGGAGAAGATGCACCTGAGTTACTGAAGGTCATCACCGAACCAGTCACCAAACTTATCATACAGGTATTAACCAGTAACTTAAAGGCATCATACAAGAACAAATGTAAAGGTTTAATGTGTAGCCTGCGATTGAAAACTGTAGTCTGTGATTTTTGGCCACTGGTTGTAAAAGTGGCCCTGTTGAGCCGATAAGGAACCCGCAAAAATAGAAGCTTAGGCACGTCTGTTAATTGGTACCCTGAGGCATGAAAGTGATTCACCTTACAGGTTGTTCACGTTTAAACAACATATAACATGTCTAGTGCAAAAAGAGAGCAGATTATATCTTTAATAAAACACCTGTTGAATACACGATGTCCATTCCAAACATCCCGTCTCTCTCCTTCAGCTGGATAAGCGTGTGATCACCAGCATCGCAATGGGAGATGAGAGTGTGAGGAACAGAAGCCTGGTGAAACACTGGTGCCACTCTGACTTGGTTACGGTACTGACCACACCTTCTTTGATTACACTGTTACTGTCAACAGATTTATTGTCTCAACGCCGTACCTGTTTCACCACGCCAACTCACCGCCGTCATCACTGTCATCATTGTCAACCCCGGAACCTAGGTCTCAACACTGTCACTGTGTCAACACTGTCTCTACACAATTCCTCCAGACCATCTCACTGTGTCAACACTGTCTCAACACTATTCCTCCAGACCAT
>JACXGJ010005416.1:18316-39358 GCA_016801105.1 Esox niger
ATTCCTCCACACCATCTCACTGTGTCAACACTGTCTCAACACTATTCCTCCAGACCATCTCACTGTGTCAACACTGTCTCAACACTATTCCTCCAGACCATCTCACTGTGTCAACACTGTCTCAACACAATTCCTCCAGACCATCTCACTGTGTCAACACTGTCTCAACACAATTCCTCCAGACCATCTCACTGTGTCAACACTGTCTCAACACAATTCCTCCAGACCATCTAACTGTCTCCACACTATTCCTCCAGACCATCTCACTGTGTCAACACTGTCTCAACACTATTCCTCCAGACCATCTCACTGTGTCAACACTGTCTCAACACAATTCCCCCAGACCATCTCACTGTGTCAATACTGTCTCAACACAATTCCTCCAGGCCATCTAACTGTCTCAACACTATTCCTCCAGACCATCTCACTGTGTCAACACTGTCTCAACACAATTCCTCCAGACCATCTCACTGTGTCAACACTGTCTCAACACTATTCCTCCAGACCATCTCACTGTGTCAACACTGTCTCAACACAATTCCTCCAGACCATCTCACTGTGTCAACAGTCTCAACACAATTCCTCCAGACCATCTCACTGTGTCAACACTGTTTCAACACTATTACTCCAGACCATCTCACTATGTTAAAACTGAATCAAAACTATTACTTCCCTGTCTCAAACCCGGTCAGACCGAAGCAGCTTTTAAAGCTTTTGGTGCAGAAATCTCTGGCTCTGAAGATTGTGACTGTAGAGCCTTTTCTGTCACTTTTCTATCACTATGATGCCCAGTATGAATGTAAAATCTGGGAATTATAAGGAATAAGACCTATTTATATGTTTGTCTCACCGCTTTTCTATCTTCTCAGTCCTCTGTGAATGTCAGCATTATTGGTCCAGTGAACTGTAGCTCCACACACCCATGCTGGCAGGAAGGTGACATCACATGGACCACTCAGAATCTCACCTCAGAAATCAACTTCCTGAAATGTAAAGAAATGTTTTCAGAAATAGAATAATAATTACTTACGGTATTGCTTATTTTCAATGTGCATTTTGGGGGGCTATTTCTAGGTTGGTTTGATGGTTTCACAAGAATAAGGGCTGTATGTACCTTTATATAAATGTCAGAATATATGCACTCACACCTGAAAGTAGAAAGTAAAAGAAAAACATGCAAAATATATTCAGTGAAAACGTTTTGATGGTACCATGGTACCAAAAGGTTGCTGGATTGAATCCCTAAGATTACAGGGTTAAAAATAACCAATAACTGCTACAAGGTTTTGCAAAAAAAATTGTCATGTGCTGTAAGTAATATTTAGCTGGTAAAATAAGGGTAGAAAAAGCAATAACTTGGAATTCTATCCTAGGCAGGCATTTGTTTGTAGATGCCCATCTGTCAGACCTGGCTGTGGGGCTGATCCTCCTTGCTGGCTCCCTTGCCTTGCTCTGTACATGCCTGGTGCTCCTGGTCAAGCTGCTCAACTCTCTCCTCCAAGGTCAAGTGGCAAAGGTTATCCAGAAGGTCATCAACACAGGTATGCACTCAGAGACACAGACAGAATGAGACGGACTATCTATCACAATCTTCCTTTAACCCTTTCAACGTTTGTGTACAGACTTGCCGTATCCATTTGGCTGGCTGGCGGGCTATCTGGCCATGTTTGTGGGAGCAGGGATGACCTTCGTAGTCCAGAGCAGCTCTGTCTTCACCTCCGCCCTGACACCACTTATTGGTGAGTGTCACCTGGCTACGGGAAATCTGCATACCGCATTCTTACATTTTCAAGAGTGATTATGAATAGGATGGAAAGAATTTCAATGTCAGGAAGCAATTCTGATTTTATTATCATGCCACTCTGTTATGGTATAGATTGGTTGTTCAAAAGATGGAAGAGGGGGTCAATAGGGAGTACACAAGAAGTTGGCTATTAACTAACCTCAGAAACAACATGGATGAAAAGTATGTAGAGTACAAACACAACTCACAGACAGTGTACTAGCTTGGTCTCAATGCTGACAAGATGGTACAGAACAAAACTTGTGTGGTTTTTAAGATTCCATAGAAATATAGTCAACCATCAGGTAGACAAACAAGCGCAGATCACTTCGCATCAGACAGTTTGAAGTCTGAGTTTAAACTCAACATCAGAAAAACAAGCAAATGATTAATATGTCGATGTTGTTTTGGTTTTCACTGGGATTCAGTGACTGCCTATTTCAATGGAATCACTGTTCTGTAGATCTAGTTCGGTTTATAGCTGCAAAGGAACAGAGGAATGGAGTCACACAGCTGTTGATAAATGTCAGAGCTATAGCGGTGTTCAAACATGCCTTACAAAACTCTGAAAGAGTCTTCCCTTTCCCCAAAACAACTGTGATGTCCACTACATTGATGACCTGGGCAGGAGTTCATAGTATGTAGGTCACTATGATGCTTGATACTAATTTGATCACCCTGGGGTTCCTGAAAAAAGGGGTTTGGTTCAACCTTTGGTGGAGTCAGATATATGTGGTTGTAGTGATGGAAAAGGGAACTACAAATCCCAGGAGTCTCCAAAAGCAAAAACACACTACCTTTTGAGAATTTGATACAAAAACAAATTAACAGCTGACCTGTCCACTCTCCGCTGATCTGTCCACTGCTTTACATCATGGGCCACAAATCCTTTAGGGATAAGAAAGACCATAGCCAGCGCCCGCAAGACAGAGAAATGGCCCTTCAACTTTGCATTTCTCACCCGGCACCAAGTGTATGGAAACAGAACGTTACGTTGGAGGCTTACAAGAGATACAGTCAGCACAGTGCCACAGATGCTACAAAGGACGAGGAACGAGATGGACTTACAAGCCATCCGGCCCAGCAACCAGTTGAAGAGAAGGCTGTAGATCCATATTGGTAGAGTGATCAGGCAGAGCAAGTCAAAAACATCATCAGAATCTGGCTCAAACTGGAAAGTTCTTTGTTTAGATGAAGGACACCCATCATCATGATGTTCGAGAAAGTGTGCATATCTGACCTAGGTGGCATTGTATGTGGAGGAGCCGCCAGATAGCCTACTAATTAGTGACCATGCTAGACTATTTCCAATTCCACCAGGAACTGAAAGATCAGACAATCGACAACTAACTAAAACAAAATACAGGCTTGTGGCCTGTCTGTAGAGGCGATTTCTAGCAGTTTGAGTTTTCACTAATTTTATCAAAACTAACAATTTAGATTACATAATGAAGCCAATCTATGCTTTAGCTATTAGACCAAGGATTTCTGACTTTGAGAACAAAAACAGGCAGTACAGGTTTTTAGACTGTGAATTGTAATAATAGTGGTATTATTGTACATTGACCTGCCTGTATGAATGTCCTCTAATGCAGTGTTGTTTTATGTAACTTATCACATAAGAATAACAAACTGCAGTCTTTCTCCCAAAATGTTGCTTTTCTTCTTCTGGTGTTGTTAAATTATTATGCCCAAAAAAAAAGTTGTACATTTTTGGATGACAAAAATAGTTGGTAATAAATTATTGACATAAAAGTGTCTTGAATTTTCTCAAGTGCTGTCTGATGAGATGTCAGATACCGTCGGAGCAGCCTCCTTACTGGGCACTAGTGTTCTCCGTTGAGAACCAGTAGATCATTGTTTGTATTTCTTTGGAACAATGTCATAGGAACGTTCTAACCAAATTCAGTTTCATTGATAGGGAAAGGCTTTGTTTGAATATTGTGTGTCGGTGTACATTTGAATGGACCTTTTTGACTCATGCAAATCCCTGTCATCGTACAGCAGACCCTGTCCTTTGTGCGCTACATGAACTGAGATGAGCCCTTCTGCTGGTTCTGCTGTTGGCAGGTATTGGCGTGATCAGCCTGGAGAGGGCCTACCCTCTGACACTGGGTTCCAACATAGGCACTACAACCACAGCCCTTTTAGCAGCCCTGGCCAGCCCTGGGGACAAACTGGCTGCAGCCATACAGGTGTTGACCCTCTGGGAATCCCTCATTAGGCAAACGGCTTTGCTAAGAGAGGCTTGTGTTTGAATTAATAGCCTGAGAAGCATAACAAAGACCATTCCAAAAGATATGTTTATGACAAAATATTCCAGTCCACTAAGACACGTTTCTCTTAAATGTCTAACTTATATCATCCATCTTGCTTCCAGATTGCTCTGTGTCACTTCTTCTTCAACATCCTGGGAATTCTGCTGTGGTACCCCATTCCTGTGACCCGTCTCCCAGTCCGCATGGCTCGGGCCCTGGGTGAACGCACCGCTAAGTACCGCTGGTTCGCCATTCTCTACCTCCTCGTTTGCTTCCTGCTTCTCCCCTCCCTGGTCCTTGGCCTCTCATTGGCTGGCTGGAGGGTGATGTTGGGCGTGGGAGCACCGTTTGTTGGGGTGACTGTTTTCATTGCCATGGTGAACCTGTTGCAGGTGGGTGGGGAATACTGATGGTGACTTCAGTCATTTCTGGAGAATATTGTAAACAGTTATACCTGTGGAATACTGTATTCAGTCATACCTGGAGAATACTGTATTTGAAAGCTGTACTAATTTAATCAAGAACATTTCTGCATCATTTTCATTAGCATCTAAGAATGCTGGAATATTTCAGATAAATGAAGTTGACGCCTCAATTCACGAACTTTGGTTAGACTGTGAAATGAGTCGGCATATGTTTTGTCTGTCCTGCAGGCCCACAGTCCGGGACATCTGCCTACCCGTCTCCAAAGTTGGGACTTCCTCCCTCGCTGGATGCGTTCCCTTAAACCCCTAGACAGGGTCATCACCAAGGCAACTAGCTGCTGCAGCCCAGGCCATGCAACCGAAGACGGCCAGGCGGCACCCATCACCGCGGTAACAATCCCTACTGACCCGAAGATGGTGACTGCCCAGAGAAAGGCTGAGCTGGCGTATGATAATCCTGTGCTGCAGTACATGGATGAGACGAAGTCAGGTGCAACTGTATTTAAACTGAAGGGTCTTGAGAGGTGCAACAGCACACCCCTCTAGTGGAGTGGCCTGACAGGGTAAAATTGTCCACTGGTGGTCGTTAACTTTTGTTAGCAGATCTCTTATAAGGTGCTGGCCAGACACTTCTGAAAGTTAATGCAATTTTATGTGTTCTACTGCAAACTGTCATAATCTTCTTAAACATGAATGATAAGGTCAATTCTAAAAATAACCCTGTTTATATAGACTCAGGTGTGCACTGCTCTGGCCTCAGAGTTCTGGTCTCCAGGGGCCACAGAACGTTCTAGTCCTTTTAATTTACAAGTCTGCCAGGCAGGTGTGTGGTCTCTAGCCAGTCCATGATAAAATGCTTCAATTAAGTTCAGGGAGATGCAAAGCCAAGCAAAAAAACATACAGATCCTTGACCACAAAGCCCATAGACCACAAAACCTATACACCTCAAAACCGACCACAGTCCCCAGATCCCACAGCCCAACTATGATGTTCATCATGTGAACACCATACCCGGTTTTATTTCAGCATAAGGTCAAAATTGAAGTCAGAATACCCAGATTTTCTGCGCTTTTTCTGAAATTATCATTAGACATAAACTTTTCAGTCAGCATTCTGGCAAGCAAGACTCCCTGTTAACTAGGAAAGGAAAGTGAATTAGGAACACTTAAAAGTTTTCAAATACAATTGTTCCATATATTGATTGAAAATCAAAAGATATTTGCATTAAATGTTGATTTTGATTAATGATTTAGATAGGCTGATTTCAGATGAACATGATTATTAGAAATACATTTAATCTTGTTCATGTTACACATTTTTGTCAAAACTATTCCTTTAATCTATGAAACATTATTATCTGCCTATCATGGTGCCCATAGTTCTTTAATCAAGAAGTGATTTATACCTGGAACACACTGAGTGTGAGCAATTCATTATTAGATAGAACACCAAAGGAGCAGGATCTGACCTTGTAGGGAAAGGTCTGGATTTCATCCAATAGTGGGTAATAAATATTGCGGCTTTTATTTAAGGCCATGTCTGATTAACATCTACAGCTTTATCACTGAATGGTAATTTTGGCAAATATTGCCTTAAAAACCTGCAATGCCAATAACTTGCTTAAGGAATGACTCCAGGCCAAAGAGTTGAATACCCATTCCCTAGACCTCTTAAGACTGGAATTGTTTTCACCCATTCGGTCTAGTGTGGTGCCCTCACGGTAGTCAAATCTTGAGCTCACGGCCAATTCAACACCAGCGTTGAAAGCCTCGGGAATGTAACAATAACCGGCCACAGACCTTACATTACACTGGAGTCACACAGAAATTTGGTGTTCGAAACGGGGAAAGAGAAAAATAGTTGAAAGCCATCTTGGTGTAAACAGAGAGGACAGCATCTTCGACCAAGCCCTCTGTGCCACCAGTACTGAGAGAACGTTTTGCAGAAAGTGATCTTCTCCACAATATTTGGTAAGAGTGGCCTGCTAGGTAAGACAAGTCCAACCCTCTGACCACCCTCCCTTATGAGGGTGGAGTGTAGGAACTGATGATTCACTAGACTTAGGGAGGGTGGGAACAGCTGAAACAGTCCGTTCAGGCAGTGTGTAGCGCGTCTGTGGCAAAGTGGAGTGAGGCCTAATTTAAGTGACCCATCTTGATGCCTGATTGGCTAGGGTCAATGTGATAATGCTGAGAGAGTTATTGGGAAAGGTGGTCAAACAAAGCACGCTCACGTGTTTTGAAAAGAAACGTTAGCAGTTTATATTTTTATGTCAGAGGGTTTTACGTGTTTATTTCTTGAGAACCGAACTGACTCAATAAGGTGTGAATGACATCAACCTTCTCTTCAAGTTAGTTTAAAAGCTCATCTGCTGAGCGAAAAGAGTGAGTTAGGAAGATTAAGGACAGGGCAGAAGTTTGCAAAGTTTCCTGAGTTAGAGGAAGAGACTTGACATTTCGAGTGAAAGAAGCAGGATTTTGCAGATTAAGAGGAGGGGATGAAATGATGATAGGTCATCAGGAGGTTTTGTTTCCCTCCAGTTCCGCTCTGCTGCCAGCATCCCTGTCCACTGAGCTTCCAGCGAGTCACTTAGCCACGGAGCAGGATTGAAGGGCCAAGCCAGTTGGGAGGAAAGAGGACTGTGAGAGTCATTTTATGTGGAGAGGTAGGAGAATAGGGCCAAAGAGGCAGAATCCGGAGACAAATGGGAGCATGGTTCAGCAGATGGGAGAGATGAAAGGATATAAATGAGAAAGTAGAAAGAGAGACAACAAAGATGCATGATCATGTGTAGAGGCTGAGTGTTTAGGGTGAAGCTGAAAGGTGCCAAAGTATTGATCAAATGCCTGGAGGGGAGTTACAGCAAGATTAGTTGACAAACAGAATCTAAGATAAGGTCAAGCAGATTGTTTGCCTTGTGAGTCAGCGAGTGGAAATGGGTGCTGTGAAAAGTGTAAAGGATTGGAAAGCACGAGGGGAGATAACACTAAGAATAATCGAACGAAGATGTTGGACGTTTGAGGTCAGTCAGTAATTTGAGTAGTGGGAATTTAGCTTATTTAAAATATTACGGTCCAAAAGAACGTCTCCAAAGACATCTAGAGAATGTTACTTGACAGTAATGTCAAGCTTGGACTGACACAGCAAATATCTGTAAAAACATTTTTATGGGGACATTTTAAAAAGGGTATAGACAACTGAACGTTTTCACTTGAGATTAATAGCACAGTGCCACCACCTGGAGCATGTGTAAACACCCTGAGTAGCTGGGTCTTCTGTGTTTATCCATGTCTCTGTCGCGGCCAAAGGGGGACCAAAAGGGCAGTGAGGCTGTGAGATGAACTTTGTGGACCGGGGACCCTAGATTTGAAGGATAAACGTGTGGGGTGGATCTGTCAAAACTACAGGAAGAGAAGTCCTCAACGGAAAGAAGTCCTACATAGTTGACAAAATGAATATACAGTTTAAACCAGACAATATTCTCAGATTCGTGGTTATAGCTTGTGTGTGATGCTCTGAAGGGCAACCAGGGCAAAAAGATCATTCCTCAGGTCAATAAAACATTTGCATACAGTGCAATTTCATCTGACTGTTGTTTGGCCATTTTATATAATAATTTGTTTGCTATGAGAAAGGATGTGAGACATGTGATGTTTGGTTACCAACTAAGTCTGCACCCCACACCAGAGACATATCAAAGCGGGTCTTGTCTTTTCAGGAGAACAGTTCAGGAGAACAGTTGTTGAGGTTCATGAGGCAAAAAAACACTACAAAACCATTTCCAAAGACTTGGACCTCAGTCTAGTGAGATGGTTTGTGTACAAATGGAGAAAAGTCAGTGCCACTGTAAATCTCCTCAGGAGTGAAGCAAACCAATCATGCAAGACATCCCATTAATATAAATTAACTGAAACATTTCTGTAAGTAGGAATGGTAAAAAGCAACCTCCTAACCATTGCGCAGGTCTGACCAGAAACTACAGAAAACATTTGCTTGAGATTGTTGCTGTGAAGGGAGGTTGCACCAGTTACTAAAACTAAAAAAACAACTATTACGACTACCAGACGACCATTATGGGAGCAATTTATGAAAGTATGCATGAAGTTCAGAAGGGTTCACAAATCTTGCATCCCAACTGTATATGGGGTTGGAATGCAGGGATTACAAAGGGAAATACAGAAAGACAAAGATGCTGTGGAATCCTAGAGCTCTCTTCTCACAGATTAACAAAAAACTGATTTATGTGTGCTGTTTGTCAAATTTGGGGTGAGAATGCTTGTCAGAGGGGTTTTTGTTTGTGGGTGAAAATGTGTTTGTTTTTGGGGTTTCTTCACTTTGATATGGGATAGATGTGAGTATGAACCATAGCACATGTATTTTCCTAGAAGTAAAAGATTCAGTGAGACAAGATAATAATACCTTAAGTGCTTTGATGGTGTCTGTAGGGAAGAAAGGCTTCACAAGCACTTTGGGACCAGAATGAAATGTTCATAAACATAAGCAATGTTCTTCTTTGCTCCATAACCAAAACAAAGTCTTGAGTGCGCTGGTATGAAGCCCAAAGTAATGTATTTAACATAAATAATAATGATTATGATGATTTTACATTAATAACATTATTATTACTTCTGTAAATAAAAATACTATATGCCAATAATGTTTTTCAGCGAACAGTGTCTAACAAAAAATGAAACAACCAATAGAAACTATTACATCTCATCAAAAAATATATTTAGGCATCTAATCTACGATATATAATGGTGTCCAGAAGAAGAACAATTTTTTTGTCTTGTTATGTCTGAAATCTTAAATAAGCCAGTCAAACAGGTGTCAGATAGTTAGAACAGCTGACCTAAGAACAGCCAACCGAAAGGTGGTTAGGTCAAATCTGTCATTCTGTCCCAAGCCAGACAGTTAACACTAATTGCTCTTGAAATTTGGGCTGGATAAGAACGTCTGCGAAACAATATACATATCCGTAGCACGTCTCTCACTTGCCTTTCACATAGCGGGAAACATTTAAGTAGTAACATTCTACTACTTTACAATACTAACACAGAAGAAAGAAGAAAAACTAGTACAGTATGTATTAATGTCTATTGAATATGAAGCTATAAAATTCCCAGTGACCCTTAACTCCCTCTAGAGATCCTGTTAAATTATTCCTCTAATTTGTAATTCTATGATCCGTTTACCTACCCTGTAAACAGTCCCATACCCCTTCGGTCAGTTATTCTGTACCCTTCCCCCTCTATTGAAAGAAGGATAGGAGCTATGTAGTATGACGTTATATCATCTGACTATGGATGTTTAGGGTCTGGTTGAGGATATGACACTGCAGTTGAGTTTTGAATTGGGTCTGGTTCCTCCAAGTGGCCTTACGAACGGACACACAGAGAGATATATACAGACTGACTGACAAACGGACAAACACACATGACTGAGTCCACAAGCTTGTTTGATAGCTTGTGAGTATGAGGACACAAGGAGATTGTGATTTTATAAAGTGTTGGTTTATTAGAGGCACATCACACAGTACAAAATAATAACATTTGGCTACAAATTGACTGTAAACCTTTTTGTTAAGGACATACTATATTCCTCAAAAAATGAATACACAGACCTACCAACCCTTAGCCCCAAAGGCTTTGGAACCAATTCCTTTCTGCTTTCACGGAATTCCTTCTAAAAAACAAGTTGTCTGTACAGCAACAATCTACAATGAGAGACAATCAGACATTTCAGACCGCAATTACCACAGATCATAAAGTCAGAATATATAGACAGATAGCAGATATACATTATAAAATTACTGAGACAGTAAATACTGCTAAAATAAATAAAAAAATCTATTTGCCATTAAAACTTTCTCACCGGTGCATTCGTTTACATTGACTCATAGTCACCTCATACTTGCTTAAGACGCTTGCATCTCCACACCCTAAAACCCTTCATTTCACATGTACTAGCTAATACTATTCTGATCTTGTTCTGTAAGAAAGGGGGTAAGTTGTCTTACTGTTTAAAATTCAGTCTTGTAAACGTTCGAAGCAGGATTTTACATTAGCTAAATAAAAGTCTGAACAGAATTCCCATTTAATTTTTAATTAGTATTACTAGATACTCACACTATGAACCCGATGACCTGGTGTGATGGCTATTCATTAACACCGCTACACAGATTTGTACCGGGTGGATGATCCAATTAGCCCATAAATTGTGGGAGCTAAATACACACATCTGGCTTTGTCTATTGAATAAACTGTTAGCCCTTACAAAGAAGGTTGTTGAATTGAAACATCAGTGACTCCTATTAGAAATGAAACTGAGTTAATAATGTTGTGCACGCGTGGTTAAGTATAATAAGTACTGTTAAGTACAACATTCCATCACTACTGTGAGGCAAGTTGTAATCCAGAGGTGACTCCTGATTGGCTGTGTAGTAGGGGCAGTGCCAGATGATGACAGAATTTATATTTATATAGTAGTAAAACAAAACATATCTTACGAATGCTATTACAATGTATAAAATGTTACGACCGGTACTAAAACGTAAAACAACATACGAACATCAAACATATGTTATTTACGAATGCTATGAAAACATATAAATAAATACGCATTTTAACAAAATGTTCAGCATGTATTTCAAACCGGCGACAGTCAGATCAGAAGGCAGTCACCTTACCCCTTGTACCATACTGCATATGTAGGGCAAAGATGACTAACAGCAACACCAAGTTCACTAGAATATGTCATGAATGCATTGCTACTTTAAAGTTAGTTTAACTTTAGGCATCACAACACAGCATTGGGGTTAAAGATAGGGTTAAGTTTAGATATCACAGCACTGGCATTAAGGTTAGGGTTTAGGTTTGGGCAACGGTTAGGAAACAAAAAAGGTTTCGCAGCTCTGGGGTTCTGGTTAGGGTTAAGGTTAGGTATCACAGCACTGGGGTTAAGGTTAAGATTTGGGTTAGGATTACAAAGAAGATCGCTTCCAACATATTCATGTGAGACCACCACTCACATTTATATGACACAGGTTCCTAACTGGTGCAGTGGGTAGCGCACCCATCTGAGAAGTGGAAAGTCCCTGGCTAAAATGTACGTAAATCGTCTACGTAATCGGCCTGAGACCAGGCTGTTTCTTACACCTGAAGACCTGCCATTAATCTATTGGACAGGTTTTTGATTACTACAGACCCGCCTGCAGACGAGTATCAGCAGAAAGGCATCCTAATTTTATAATGGGGCCCTGATTTTTAAATGATTCAAATATTGTACATGCAGAGAATCTTTTACCATGCGGTTTTACTTGCCGATAAACCAAATGGGCTCAAATGAGCAGAGCTTGAAGTCTGCATACAATTTAAAGTGTTTGTATAATTAATGACTGCATTTGTGTTTTTACATTCAAATAGACCAGGACAATTTCAATGTCAACAAATAGCAAAAAACATGTTTCTGTTACTAACTGGGAATTGGCCTATAGGCATGGTGGTCTAACCAGAATACAGTGACACAAATTAATTTCAAATGGACATATAGGCCTTTCTGAATGGATGTGTAGGCCTATTTGAAAATACATAGCATTAGACAGAATAAATATAGTTTGAAAGATACAGTACTTATTTGAGTAAAATTATAATTAATATGTAAAACACTCTGGATAAAAGCCTCTGATAAATAACAAAAACTTCAAAACATCAGAAAATCTCACACCCATCAAAAGATTCAAAAATCTAAGTAACCAGCGTTCCTCAAATAAACAAAGGCACACCATAAATGTCCTTCATAAATATGTTGGCTGTTTATAAAAAAACTCCAGTTCCAATGTCATTTTTTAAAACAATGTAGCCTATGAAACTAGTTGACATGAAATGAAAGATATGACATGACAAAAAATAAGCTATTTGACCACATCCTATAATGAATCTATACCTGGATAATTAGCTCTCTGAATACATGACCAACATTGATTGTACAATATTATGAAGGTACAGCATAAAAGGTATTGGCAACAATATAAGATATTCAGTAAACGTCCTAGTGGTCTGACTCATGACAAAGGAATGCATAATGCACACCGATTGGCTACTCACCACTGATCTGCTCAGAAATCGTCCATGCACTTGGGCGAAGCGTTGAAGATAAACAGGCATGCTCTGACAAACAGGTTGTTAGCTCAAAGACTGAGTAAAATGTTGGTAGCTTCATGTATAGATTTATATTCTCATTTCTGCGCTAGGCATTGCTTCGATGATCTTATCTCCTGGACGTTCAACTCATGAAATTATTTGGAAATGAATTATATACATATCAATTTACATGATAGTCCAATTAATTATGAGAAAAGGTGATCAACAAGTTAAATGAGAATTCGTGATCTGTGATAGAGAAAACAACGGAGCGCTATGATTACCCGATCGATCAGTGGTCACTGAGGACTCGAGCACACGCTCGCACTAACGATCGGCCTGCCTTTCAAAGGAGAAGCTAGCCATACATCAACGATGCACGCCCCGACACTTCTCCTGAGAGTTTGATGCCGCTCAAGCAAGTCTGATTCACTTGAGCATACCATTACAAGCACTGAGTAGAACATCATGAAAAAAAAATGTTTTATTTAGGTTTCCAAAGCTGTTGTTTTCATTAGTTTATCAGAGCATTGTAAGCGTTGTCTACCTGACCAAAGATCACAGCAAAGAGAACAAAACCCCCACACAATTCAGTCTGTTTTAAACATCTCTCTGTTTCTGCATCTCCCTCTTGTTCTATTCTCTGGCCTTCCAACTAGCTCTGATAAGGCGCCTCAAAGTCAATGTTTTCTTATATGTCTGGCTGTTCAGCTACTGACTTAGACCTGGCAGCACAAACACACACTACTAAGTAACATCAGCCTATAATAAAAACTGGTTTCGACTGGTTTATTAACAGAGGGAGGGAGAGAAAGAAAGTTATACTGTAGATAATGAGCACAATAATTATTTTTATGTTTATGTGCCCACTAACTAACAATTTGACAGTGGGATTTGTCATGTAATCACTTTACTTTGCTTATTTTAATTGGGGCTCTGAGCAAAGCCAGCCAAGCAAACATCCCTTTTGAGGCAGAGCGACAAGATACTCTGTAGAGAAAGAATTTTTCTTGCATAGCATGTCAATTTTTTTTTTCAAACTATTCTGTTAACCTGGCCATCAACAATTATCTAATGATTGGGTACATAACTGTGGCCAGATAAAGATAGAAAGAAGACGACAGATGAAGACAGAGATACAAAACTGAGAAAGAAAAGACAGGATGAGAGAGAGGGATAAAAAACTAGGAGATAATTAATAATGTAACGGAGGCATGAGGAGGCTGGTAATGACTTTTAATGACTCTGTCTAACTTGCATTGATCACCACTACTAGGAAACAAAGAAAATGCATGACTCCAGGTTCACATGTAATTACACAGGCACATTTGTACCCTTCTCAATTCCCCAATTAGCAGCATCCTACAGAGAGGCACAGTTAGCTGTTAGCCTAGGTACTATTTAAAGAGGTGCATTGATCCACTGAAATCTGGTTGAGAGGTCTACTTCAGTCTCTCTGGGCAGGTCACAGGAAATCATGCCCATTAACATACTATAGGCTCAAACATCTATTCACCGCCTCTGGACTTGTGAAATGTTGTGGCATTACAACGTGGGACTGAAATGTATTTAATTGGGACTTTCTGTGATTGATCTATACATAATATTGTACTGTGTTTTTACATGAAAATGTAATCGCACACGTTATTTTATTTTTGAATGAAAAAAATCTAAATATAGTCCCACACCCACACAATATTTTAAAATAACTACCCACGCTTCTACCGTCCCTCACACATATCAAATTTTAAAGGTGAACAATAAATGCTATCTGGGAAAGGTTACATAAAATTGCTTATTGCTTCAGCTTTTACAGTTCCCAGGAGCCCAGTTGGCTCCATCATTGTGAAATGGAAGAAGTATGGAACCATCAAAACCTTTCCTAGAGCTGGCCAGTTGGACAAACTGAGTAATCAGGCAAGAAGTCCCTGGGTCATGATGGTGACCAAGAACCCAATGGCCACTCCAACAGATCTTCAGAGTTTCTCATCAGATGGTTGAACCTACCAGATGCCCAACCACCCCTGCAGAACTCCATCTGTCAGTCTTTCAAACTATTAGGCTTGTATGCCAAGTACCACATCTGGAGAAAACTAGGTACAGCTTCTTACCTTCAATGAAGCATGGTGAGAACATCATGCTATGGAATCCTTCGCCGCAGCAGGAACGGGGTGACTGGTCAGGACCTGATCCAGAGCACACAGGACCTCAGACTGGGGCAAAGATTTATTGTCAGCGCAAATTGAAGCACACAGCCAAGACAAAGCCTGGTCTTGAACTCCTCCCCATACAATCTGACAGAGCATTAAGAGCGCAACATGAAAGAATGGTATAGAGGCATACCCAAGAAAACTTGAAGAATCTGCAAGAGAGTAGCTATGATCTCTGCAAAAGATGCTTCTACAAATTACTGAATAAAGGGTCTGAATGCTTATGTACATAAGCAACTTTTGATTGTTCATTTTCAATAAATTGTCATACATTTCTAAAAACACATTTAAGCTCTGTCATTATGCTCTGTGATTGCCAAGACTAAGATTTATTCAGCGAACCTTAGTGAGTGACGTCAGGATCCTAACCAATCAGGTTTGGATACTGCTAACAACTATTATCACATGATCTTTTTTATAATACTATTAAACCAATTCTATTAGTACTCTTCTACATTAGAAGTAATCACTACCTTTTAGTGACCTCTAGAACAGATGTGCATCTGTGGAGCTATAAAAAGCTGTTGAACGTCATGGTAACAATAAACAGCTGTTTCTGGTGGCCAAGTGGGTGGTTAATGTCTAGGCTGTGTTCTGTTGTTATTTGGTCCACTCTAGGCTGTCCTCTCTCAATGGACTGGTGTCGTGACATGGCATCACGGATGATTGTGCCTGTTCAGTTAACAGAGCCCTGACTCTAATGTCCTGTTTCAGTAAACACACACACAGTCACAATTGCCTGGGTTAGTGTTAGTACAATCCCACACACGCACACATACACACACATACACCATGCACACATGGAAGATTGCACACAAACACACACACACACGCAATCACTATAATCAACTTGATGTTGTCGGTGTGGTTAAGGGCTAAGGTTTGTGAATTGCTTTAAACAACAATTGAACCCACTAGCCATGGAGCGGGAGAATACATTCTGTCCCATTTGCCATTCCCCAACTCAATCATCTAATCCAGCGTATTTCATAAAGCTCTTTTTACATCAGAAACTGTCACAAAGTGCTTATAGAGATACTTCGTCTATGAAGAAACCTAGAGAGGAACCAGACTCTGAGGGGTGGCCAGTATTCTTTTGTCTGGGCTGGGTGGAGATTATTAGAGCACATGGCCTTTTAAGGTCATGTTATTCATCAATTTATGATCATGTTCAGATGATCTGTGGGTCTGTAAATTCAGGTGAGGACAGGTGGGCCATGGCCAGAGGCTTGAGGCAGAATCAAGGGCAGCAACCCAACCACTTAGACATGGACAGGAAAACAGTTTGAGTGATACACATTTATGGTCGTAATAGAGGAAGAGCAAAAATGTTTTGCAGTGACATGCTTATATAGACCTCTATAATGTGGTTTTGTAGTTTATTGTGGAGATGTTTATTTTGCTAAAAAACTAAACAGCCAATTCAATAAAAAAAAAATTAACAGCGAACTAACAATATGGATGATGGTTCAACACTAAGCCTATGGCAAAAATATCCCTTTTATTTGCAGTCAGTGTTGAGTGGCTAATACTGGAGAAATCACATTGTTGGGTTCTAGTCAAGATTCTAGTAGCTGTATTTAGTATTAATTACAGTTAATTTAGTATCTGGTCTGGACAGCCATTGAGAAGATCATTGCAATACTCTTTTCAATACTGTGTTCATATTTAACTGCATATTTGGACGTTTTCAAGTAAAACTGTCACCCACTTCCTTATATATAAAACATAGGCTTCTAGAGTCAGCAATGTGCTTTGCCCTGTTTCAATAAAATATACAGTTGTCATCGGCATGGTAAGGCAGGTTACAATGTAGTCAACACATTAGTACTGCTGATTGCTGTACAATTTCAGATTTCTACACTTTGTCTTTGTAGCCTACTAAACTCTAAACTTAATCCACACTTTAAATTAGCTCCTGTGTATTGTACCTCTACAGGTTTAGCCAGATAATTGAACTATAAACAGAATAATAAATCTGTTTAACAGCACAAAAAATTGCATTTATTTCCAAATGAAGGACATATATAAAATATATGAATACTACTAGTTATTTCCCATAATTATCTTATTTATTTAAATTGGTCATGATCATTCCCCTGAAATGTCTTTTCATCTGAAAAGTATTTTCTAAGCATCAAATAGATGTGTTTTTGAGGGATTCATTTAAAAGTGGTGCTCGAGTGAATCTTTTTCAGCTGTAAAACCTGTTTATGGAAATAGTTTTTGTAACCAACACTTAAGTCATTTTCTGACAGGATTCATTGTTACTCTTACTTGAGTAGTTTCTAAAGTAGTTGCTTTTACTTTTATTGGAATAATTTGCAATCCATGTAACAGTACATCTACTTAAGTAGAGATTCCCAGTCCTCTATTCATCCTTACCTTAATTATCCATTATATGACTGAATAAGTTGGAAACCATGTTTGTTTGTCTCTAGGATCTGAAATAGAAATAAGTGGCCACTCTATCACTAACACACACACACACGATAATCACTTCCAGTTTAGAGGAGAGACGGGCTGAGTAATGTGCAGCAGGAGAGGGGTAAGGCTGGGCTAGACTGAGGCATCGATTTTATCCATATACTTGGTTTCCAATCCTTTGCAATGGCAGCTGTATGTTGTCGGACAGCAGAGACGATGTGTCCATATATGTTCAATTCCCATCTGCTTTCACAGAGAAAAAAAAGAATTAAACTCTCAACAGGCTGATGGTGGGCAAAGTGGACAATTACTGTGGCCCACTTCACGACACACCTGAACACAAACCAAATGTAATCTCTTCTAATTTGGTTTATTTTCTTCTTGGCTCAATGTGACCATGGTCTGACTGCTATGCACACACACACACATGTAAGCACACCCACACACAAACACACATACGTCCACATGCAGGAACACACACACACACACATTTATTTAATGACTGTATACACAGAGTAGTACCTCACTAGCTGCTTCACTCATCATCCTATGTGGGCATGCAGACTAATGGTCGGGGACCGGACGAAATTCAGCATTACAAGCTTGCATTGGACAACATGGCATTACACAAACCCGCAGTATTGGAATAATTATTGTCTTTAGGACAATGTTCCACACAGCAGGGTGCTGTTTCCCTTTTGATTTGATTACCATTTCATTGGGTTGAATCACTGGGAGTTCTTCATCAGTATTGTAAAGTGGCTATATCTCATTACATCATCCCATTCTTCAACCGTTATCTGTCACCCAGGAAGTGGGCTAAAGTAAAAATAGATAATGGCCAGAATTCAATCTCTTGAAACGTCCAGTTTCAATCTGCGTATTTCAATCTTCCACTTTCTCAGCCAAACATGGCTTGGCTATTCTCACATCTCGTTGCCCCTGATATTTGTGAATCAGAGTGAGATTGCCTAGTGATGTGTAATCTTAGGCGATCACTAACGTAATTCACTCTGGATAAGAGCCTGCTCAATTACTTAAATGTTAATGCGTACAGTTGAGGAGTGCACATAAGTATTCCTAAAGCTTGACATGTTATGTTTGCAATACCAGTGAGTATTAATTATACTAACATTGTCATGCTGTCATTAAATTCAAAAAGCATGTTAGCATATGTTAGCATTGTAGCCTTTATTGAGTCTTTAGCGTGCTATAACCATTACTGATGGGAACTTAAACTTTTCTTACTGACTCTTATCATTTCGAGTTGCTGAACTGAATAATGAACTTAATACTCAAATGAGTCATGATTCTACAAGCCTCACATTCCCTGATATTTATGAATAAAACTTTTAAAGTTTAATTTGAAAAATACACATTTGGGATTAGTATGCAAATAAGAATCTTTCTTGATACATTTAATAAAAATGTTTAGTTGCTGCCACAAGCATCCTAGAATGTTGTTTTGTCTTGTTCACGAGTGAGGGGAAAATGGAACAGGAGATTGGTTGGAGAATCAGAGCAGCGTGGGCAGTATTGTATTTGCTATACTGCACCGTTGTGACGAAAAGAGAGCTGAGTCGGAAGCCAAATCTCTCAGTATACCGGTCTTTTCTCGTTCCTACCCTCAACCACTAGATCGCGGGTAAATGCAGCTGAAATGAGTTTTCTCAGAAGGGTGGCTGGCGTCTCCCTTAGAGATAGGGTGAGAAGCTCAGTCATCCGTGAGTAGTTCCTCAACTGACTCCTTTGCATTGATAGGAGCCAGTTGAGGTGGTTCGGGCATCTGGTAAGGATGCCCCTAGGATGTCTCCCTAGGGAGGTGTTCCAGGCACATCCAGTTGGGAGGAGACCTCGGGGTAGGCCTAGGAGTAGGTGGAGAGATTATATTTCGACACTGGCCTGGGAACGCCTCGGTATCCTGCAGTCAGAGCTGGCAAATGTAGCTCGAGAAAGGGGCCTTTGTGGTCCCCTGCAGGAGTAGCTGTCCCCACGACCCGATACAGGAATTATGTCCAGTTATTGTTCAAGATATGTCTTTTTATTTACAATTCCATAATTATTTAGTTACAATTCCATTATTCCTTAATTCTTCCAGGAAAAAGTGGAGAGCACATTGGAGAGTTCAGGCAAGAGGCTCTTGGGCATACTTATACCCATAGAGAACTTCTGTCTATATACCCTATGTAAGACCTAGACAGTCTTCTCGCTGTATTTATTTTAGGTAGAGAGTCTAGTGGTTCTCTGTAGATTAGGTAAGTTAGGGGGTTTAGATATGTGGATTTATTACAAATAAATCTTGCATAAATCTAACCATTTCTTGAATGGTAATACAGTTGTCTGTCTTCTCTTATCACACCCACTTCACACAACTCACACACTTTCCTCAATAACATTAACATTTGCTTTCCACTGGGACTCATGATGTACCAGGCCAGAAATGAAATATGTCCTTTTTGATGAGATCCACTAAATGACGCCTGAAAACAGTCATTTTCAAATGAATAAAACTTTCAGAATGCTTTGTTTGATACAATAGCTAAGACAATGGAAGTTGTACTTTGGAAATAAGATTATCTCACAATTTATATATGAGAGCTTAATTTGTTGTTGTGAATAAATGTATTGTTTTGCATTATGGCCTAGCTTCATCACAGCAACACCTAAGGGGTTTGGGTGAGGCAGTGGTGTCCTGCAATGCACATCTCACAATTCCTGAATGATCTAATCAGGAAGTATTTACCGAACATGGGCAGCCTGACTGATTTTGCTGGTGCCTGACTTGCCCCAAGGAATGGTTGAGGCATGTCAAGGTAGTCCTGTCCCACACTCACCAAACAAAACCTCCAGTAGGGCAAAATCCAATTCCCACTGACCTCTGCACCACCCCTCTCAGAGACTCTTTCTAGCGCCTGGCAGGCATCTCTGCTTTGATGTCAGCCTACCTCAACAAGACAGCACATTCTGGGGAAGGTCTGCTCAATGCAAGACAGTGTCCCCCTCAAGGAGTGCAAAGACCCCTTGGCAACACCTTGTCATGCTCTGCAAACATCAAGGAAGTGGCTCGCTCCTGCTGATTTACGCTTTACAACATAAATTGGCTACGACCTTACCTCGTACAGACAGGTCAATATCTAGGTCATATCTGGACTATAAGCAACTTACTGTGGAAGAAAGCTGCGGCCCGTCTGGTGTTCAACCTTCCCCAGCTCTCCCAGGTCAACCCGATCCTACACACATGTCCCTGGGTTCCAACTGAAGCTTGCATTCACTATAAGACTATGGTGGCCGTGGAACAGCGAGGGGGAGGTGCCCTCGCTAGTTTCAGGTTATGCTGACACCCTACATTCCTATGCCCCCCCCACCACCACTCAAGTCTCCGAGCTCAACACGGCCTTCTGAGTTCCAGAGGTTACCCTGGTTACAAAGGCCAGCCCAAACCCCACCGCTCACTGGTCACCCTTCATCACCATCATCTCTACGTAAAAGGTTTGAAGGCTGCCCTCCCTTCAGCTAACATTCGTACCAGTTCTTTGAGCTAATTCACAGTTCCCCATATATTCCCCGATAATATTCTTTCTCCAACTCTTTATTCACCTGTCATGTCCTGGCTATGCCCCTAGCCATCTTTGCGCTGGCTGGGGCCATAGCCAGGACATGGCCTAAATAGGTGGCTCTAGCCACCTCTATGTGCTTTGATTTCCCCAATTGGAGGCAGGTGTTCGTTATTGCCTCCAATTGGGGAACCTACTTATGTTGAATGTTTGTGCACGTAGTTGTGGTTTATTTTGGTTGTT
>JACXGJ010005417.1:0-17502 GCA_016801105.1 Esox niger
GTGTGTGTGTGTGTGTGTGTGTGTGTGTGTGTGTGTGTGTGTGTGTGTGTGTGTGTGTGTGTGTGTGCGCATTGAACACATACACATTGGTTCAAAATGACATGGTGTGTTAGGACTTTGTCAAAATAAATGCAAAAACCACATTTACAGGAATGCACATTTGTGCCCCAACTCTAAGTGCAAACTAACTTTAGTCAGAGGCCATATGATATTGTTGGATGGAGTGTTATTTGCAGCCTGTGCATTAACTATTAAATTGTGAGTTATCACATTTTGACCTAAATGCTTTGTTTTCTCTGTATGCATTGTGCGTATCTATCTCTGCATTTGTTATATTTCAGTTTACCCCTCCTTCCAAATATTGTTCATATAAATGATTTATTTACTGATTGAGTTTGATAGTAAAATTGCCCGGAGAGGCAGAGGAATTGAAGCACAGGCAACATATGTTTGTTACATCCCTCCACGGTCCCTTGGTTTCTATCCCTCCATGGTCCTGTGATACACCCATTGTGCAGTCCAAAATGTCTGCAGACTGTGTGCATGTGCGTGCGCTAGTTCTAATGCGCTGTCACGGAAAAGTGTCACCATTTTGAGCACAGGCATAGATCCAATGTTTTTTTTCCCCTCTTCATTGTCCTCTGAATGGTATCTTGAGTTGGTTTGGCGAACTTAATAGCAAACCATTTTCATTTTATTCAGCACCTCAATGTCTCCCAGGGGCCTCAGTACCGGCCCCTGTTTGTTCTTCACCTGTTATGTTAATCTGATCGAAACTTGAATGGAAGACTGCTCTGAAAATCTCAGGCTGCTTTCAATTCTTTCTGTTTAGACCATGGTCAGTCACTCAGGAATACTGTAGGTAAATACTAAATGTAGGTGGAAAACACTTAAATCTGTGACAGTGCATCAGTACTTTCATTCAAACATTAATTTATTACAGAAACTTTATTTGGTATTTGAGCTCAACGGGCAAGTGTTTATTAATCCCAAGCTTCCTACAGAGGTAACTGTATAGCACTTAGTTTTAGAGCTTCGTTTTTAAAGCTGACTGAACCATTTAAGAAGGCATAAGCAATGCGAGGGGGACCTTTCCAGGGTTCTACCTTGGTCATATGCAATATCTTGGCGCATGTAAACTTAAACATTCAAGCATTATGTGGAGATAAGTCACCTTTTTGTTTTGCATGAAAACAATTTTGAGGGAGAGCTGAGAGCATGAAGACCTGGGCCCAACCATTTATGGAGTGTCCTTAAAATAAGAACAGCATGTCAACATCCTGCTCCATCTCTTAAGTTAAACAGAAAAAGGTTTTAAATGTGTGTATGTATGTATGGATACACACACATATATACATATAGTATCAGTCATATGTTTGGACACCCATTTGTGTGAATTCTTAAGTGTCCAAACCTTTGAATGGTACTGTATAATTAAGTGCAGGTGAGGAAAAAGCAGTAGCTAATAAATATATTTTTTGTGTGTGTGTTTGTGTCTGAATGTGAGACCGGATCACAAAGCACCTCCATGTGAGTTGAAAAGAAATTAATTGATTTATTTTTCTGTTATTTTCTTTCATGCTTAGGTTGTGATTATATATATATATATATATATATATATATATATATATGAGGGGAGAAGTTGAGAATGCATCAAGTGAGAATTTGAAACTACATTGACGAGGTTTAACATTGTTTTGATTGCACTGTGGTCTGAACATAGCATATCCAGCACTGAAAACCAGAGTTTTCCTTGTCTCTTCATTCCCACTACATGACACCATCCCATCCCTTACTCCCTCATCCTAAATCCCATCTGTCTCAAGTGGTTGTATTGTTCTAATTTCATGTACACCCTGAGTAAATTATTTTGTTTCATTGTGGAGTTTTCTTAACATTTAATAAAGGAATAAACCAAATCACCACAGGTTCTGCTCATGTCTGTTATTTATGTATTGGGATATTCTCAACGAAATGTACAGTAGTTGATTTAATGTCAGTGTAAAGACAGACACGTTCTCTAGGAGGCAGTATTGTGCACTGTCTGCTGTTTTTCGGCCCACACTGACACCAGAGGGCAGAAATGCCTAGTAATATTATTGGAGCCAGTGGAGGCTTTTGTGTGGCCTTAAGCGCTTTATACGCATACTCAAAACGTTAGAGCCTACCGCTATCTTTGTTAAGGCACAGTTGGTCATTACAATGGGAAGGGTCCGTCTTGAAAATAATGGCATTACAAGGCGAGTGGAAATGTGTGCAGATAGCTTGATCCGATTATAACACTGGTTGTGTTTGTGGTATACAAAAGGCTGTACATTTTCTTAGTTTAATGTTTGTTTGTATTGATGTTAGGTTCCAGGCCAAGGAATAGCAGCTGTGATTGAAAAGGTGGCATAACTTATGTTGTGCTTTCCAGAATTAGTGGGCCTACCGACCACAAGTTCTTGCGTTGCCACGCTACATGGAACAATTTACAGTGGCTTCTACTGTGCTTTTTAGATGTAATCTTCCGAGAGTAGATTCACAACCCCTCCAAATCAATTGTATAAGTTAATTACCCATATATTACCTTGTGATGTCGCAAGCAGACAGGAAGATAGTGAGGGAAGTACCCCCAACAGGTAGATAAAGGATTCAAATGAAGCAGAATTTCGGAAAATACACTGTGAAACCTTACCAAACGTCGAATAAACCTGGGGCAAAACGTCCAACATCCTTGCCCAAAAATCACAAATAATCTTAAAATAAGAAAAACAAAAACATTCGCAACACTCCACTTTGCATTTTGGACAAGTAAACACACCCTGTCGAAATTGAACTGGCATAGTATTCGGTTATATTTATTCTAAATTAACCGGTTGAGACGCAATTCTAATTTTAAAATAGACTTCGCCAAAGTCGTCCTTCCAAGATGAAAGGATAACAAAAGGTATTAAAATACGTGGTTTGGATAGCCTACTACAAACATTTTATTCATAGGTATTTTCAAAAGTTTTCTTGAACTGCAGCATTAAAAGAAACATGTCTGGGTAATAGGAGGAATTAAAAATTCTGCAACAACTATAAGAGAAATGTCACCATCGTGTCATAGAATAGCTGATTATTACAGATTAGCAGCTAAAATGTAGGCTAATCAAGCAGAGAATAAAACATGATTAAAATATATTTAAAACTGCGGGTATAGTATAAAATACTAGGTAGCTAACAACTTACCACAACGTTCACGGACAAGCTAAATCGGTTAGTAAAAAAGGCTACTTTACTAATACGACGATGTTTCATGGACAGACTTTGAGACGATTATTTACGCCTTGAAGGTTGACAGGTGAATCCATCGATGTGTGGGAGTCTTTCTTGGCTCGATTACATTGCACTCTAGTCGGTAAGTTTATTTTAAAATGGCGGCGGAAGCGCGGAGACAGGTATGTAATTACTTACACTGGATAAACTTGCCGGGTGCTATTTGTATTGCATTCAAACTATTATAAAGTTTACAGTTCAATGCTTAGTTCTCACATTTGCGCAAAGGTATATGTTAGTCCGTTTGGTATGAATAGAGGCAATGGAAAGCGTACCAAACCGACGTATTAGTTCGAGACGTTGGAAAGTGAGCGAGCGATTCGTTCGCGAAGTTGACATGGTTGTCATTTTGGGCACTTAAAGATTTAAAAAAATGCCTCTCTGGGTACCGATCATATTTTGACTCGTCACTGGCTATTGAGATGTTTTGTGCGTGTGCCATTGAATCTTCCGACTGCCTACTTATCGCTAACTATTTCCTCCATAATCACCAAGCTACGCTGAGAGCGGAGGCGAGGGTGGGTTGCTGGAGCGCATCATGGACCGCTAGAGGAGCTGGCAGCCACCTGCCTCGCGGACGGATCACCTGTAGCGTCCACATGGCACATTCCGCGGATGGGACCAAAGACCGGAGAGAAAGCGAAAGTGGTACGTGAACTTGTGAATTTCGGCAAGTAAATAAGCGCGAGCAACAGGTGGATATTGATGACGCAAATGACTTGTCATTTATTGCATTTATTGCCTATTTTTGACGCTACAAATTAGCAGAAATTCATAGTGATTACCTCGTAGTGACGCATTTATGCTTTGCCAATCTGAATCACTAAAATGTGTTCCAGACCAGCCTAATTGTGTTGGCCTTGAGTCTAACTCAGCAGGATTTTCTGGTCTCTCTTTATTATGTATTTACATCTCCAGCAATAATGGTTTGGAGAACAATGCACTCTTGGTGGGTGTGTGATTTGAGGGTGTGTTAAGTGGCAGGATTCACACTTGTCTGAACAGGCCCAGACAATTCTACGGAGATGAGCCTGACGTCTTTCTCTTTGTCATGTTCAGTCCCTTTTTCTGTCGTGTACCTGGTGTCTTTTATCAGAATTTATTAGTATAATTTCGTTCCCTTCGTGCCGTCGTCTTCTGTCTGTCTTATATTGTTAGTAACTGGCAACCCTCGTATAATGCCTTTGGTAACATGTGCTACTTTCGGGAACTGTGGCAATCACTCTTATGACCGACACATTCAGCAGCAACATGACCGTAAAAACGATTAGGAAATTAAGGAGAGCAGTGTCATTTCAGCTACGTAATACAGATTAGGCTTGACATTGCATTTTTGTTATTGAAAATAATTAGAATAATCCAGAAACGACCTTTAGGCACTTGTTTGCTCAGTAAACGGCGAGTCCGGACAGTATCGCCGTATCTATGTTGTCATGGCGAATGGTGAATGTTAATTATTTCCTGCCTTCTGGTGCAGGGGTTTGGGTGTTTAAAGAAGCATGTACTTTAGTATGCCTGCCTCCCTCTCCCTCCGTTTCCAGCCTGTCATGGGGCAAAGTCCAAGTGAGACTCACATGACAACCTCTTGATCAGGTTAAAGCTGCAACAAGAGACTGGCCCCCTAGGGCATTTTAGTCAATGGGGAACAGCAATTATTAAGGGATTTTCATGTAAGATTAATTTAGTTCAGTCATACGAATGCTAGGGTAATTTTTATATTGTTTTCATAGAATCTTGCACATTCTGTGGCATTTCCCCTTTTCTGGTAGCACATGTTAACTATTGCTACTGTATTTTGCCAGGGAAAGTCTCTGCCTGTCTGCCTGTCTGCCTGTCTGCCTGTCTGCCTGTCTGCCTGTCTGCCTGTCTGCCTGTCTGCCTGTCTGCCTGTCTGCCTGTCTGCCTGTCTGCCTGTCTGCCTGTCTGCCTGTCTGCCTGTCTTTAACACACCCACACGAATAAAGCACTTTCAGAACATATTCACTCTGTTTTTATTTATGCATATCACTTATTTATGAGTCCAGTTCAATGAGAAGGTGCTGGGTTTTCTTGCATAGTCTTCCTCCCAGAGGCCTGTATTTTACTCATGAACAATTTCCTCACATCTGAGCTCAACCTAAAAGGCCCAGTTCGCCTTGACTCCTATTAGCTCTGGGTCTAATTGCTGAGGACCAGACAGGCATTAGGAGTCCAGCATGACTGGCAGTCCGTAGATTTAGTTTCTGCCTGCTTACTGGCCGGATCGTCTTTCACTTCCTCGTATGTTTGCGCTTCATAGGTTCTATGACGATGGCCTGGCCAATGGGAGGATCTGGGAGGGGTTACATGTGACCAACAAGGTGTCTCCTGGTTTATGGAGGATCTTCTGTTCTGGCTCCGAGTGATCGGTTTGCTGAGAACCTAATCCCAGCCCTGGGTCTCGGGCCATTGCTCTACTAACCTGCCAAATCATATTGTGTCGAGTACTATGCCCATGGGCTAATGATATTAGAAAAATATCATGCTGAAACAAAAGAAATGTTGCATGAATGGCTTTATGTTTAATAGGTTGTTGCCATTTTCAGGCTATCCTGATTGTGATCAACAATCACCCATATTAAGTTATCCCCAGTAGTACTGATTAGTCCTTTAACAACACTGTTTCAAAGTATTCTTTGTTTGTTCCAGGTGTGTCTGTTGGAACTATAATGGAAAACGGGACAGCTGGCACGGATTCCACCACGCCCCCTGGCCCATATGTCCAGATCCACTGTGAACACGGCGAGCCTTGTCTCTCCCAGCAGTCCGTGCCCAGCTACAAAGTCTCCACGTTGCGCTATGGAAGCCCACTGTGTCGCCGTGATGACCAGGACCGCCACAGCCTGGCCTCCCAGGACTCTGGCATTCCCACGCTGGAGATCAGCCATCCTGAGCACATCCACGCCCACCCGCGCCCCGGCGAGTGTGGCTTCCCCCTGGGGTCCGACCCCCATGACCAGGGCCCCGCCACCCTCCCCCTGGACCAATCTGGAGACAGCGCCGGCCTCCGCAAATCCTCGACCTTCCCCCGCAGCGGCTACGACTCTGTCCGCCTCTTCAGCCTGGCCCAGAGGTCCGGTGCTGGTGGCGTGGCGGTTCCCTCCCCGGGGATGGGCGGTGTGGGGGGCGGGGCCCTGAACCGCAGCGACGACATTTCGGTGTGCAGTGTGTCGAGCTTGAGCACGGAGCTCTCGGCCACGCTGTCAGTGTCCAACGAGGACATCCTGGACTTCATGGTCACCTCCGACTCCAGCGCTATCGTCACCCTGGAGACGGACGAGGGCTGCGCCACCCATTTCTCGGACGTCACGCTGTCTTCGTCGCCGGGCAGTGACATCAGAGGGGATTTGTGGAGCCCACGGCGGAGACACCCGGGGCCAGTAGATGAGAGCCGACCCCGGAGACTAGGGCCGCTGGCGAGCTTCTTCAGCAGGTATTCCTTATTCCTATGCATGTAGCAATTCGAAGGGCAAAGGTCGTGCAGGGTCTTAAAGGTCAGGCTTGTATCTGCATTTGGCTTAAAGGCATCTAGACTCATTCATTGGTGTAAGTGGATGCTGCCTACTGTTTGATTGGTTATCAGTCCGTTGGAGGAGGATCTTTGTGAACTGAGTAAATTGTGAAAAGTGAAAGTTCTCACTGTTTGACATGTGTTTCGGAGTTTGTCTACAAACAACCTTAGGAGCCTTTCCCCAACACACACACACACCCACACACAACCATGACAACACACGCTGTGTCTCAAATTTGTTGTGCAAACCTTTTGAAGCCAACGGTCTGCTCTCCACCATCCCAGAGTGTGGTAGCGTCATCTGGTTCTTTATATGACCTCAGCAGCATGTTGTGATTGAAGGCGTTCTGGTCTGAAGCCTCCAGTAAGAACTGTGTGAGTGGGAGCACGACTTTACAGAAGTTCTCTAAATAGCTGGCTCCCGCATGCCCCTGACATTGCGCTTGACTGGTGACCCAAGACCCAACACAGCCCTAATATTGGCTTATCGTGCATTACTGAGCCCTCGGAGCATGGAAGTAAACGTGCGCTCAAACACCTGTGTCTACTCCATCCGGAGTTAATGTTTCAAGGACCTTTGGTGTACTGTTTGATTATATCAGCTGTGTTGTAGTCCTTGTGACTGGGAAACGAGCCAAGAACATAATGATTTAGTGGCTTAAAATGCAGGTTTGGACACAGTGGTGTTATGGCTGTTCAGATAACGTCCGACTGATGTTCTTGCTAATATTGCACAACACTTGTGGGATTTCTAGCTCTTTTTTCCCCGGAAACGTAATTACGGTTGTCCCACATTGACCGTGTGTCCTATATCCCAACGACCTCTCTGCGACCTCTCATCAGGCAGTCAGGGCGCGCAGGTCTGTTTGTTAGTGGGAGCATGTGGAGGTCACAGAGGGGTTAGACTTACAATGTGGGGGAGGAGTGTGTTTGGGTGTAGGGTCAAGGGAAATTATGCTTGGCGAGGGAATCCTTTTTCCCCCACAGGGGTGTGTGTGTGTGTGTGTGTGTGTGTGTGTGTGTGTGTGTGTGTGTGTGTGTGTGTGAACAAATGGGTGTATTTTTGGCTTGGTCTATTTCGGTGAAGAAACAGTCGTTTTCTCGAATTGACGCTCTTACACTCTGTCCCATTTGTCGCGTCTCATCCCGTGACATCGTCCGTCGACAGAGGGAAACCCACCCAGAGTCGCCCGTTCTCCCCAGACCCCTCCCACGTGCCGTCTGTTCTGCTGCCTGTCAAGAGGGAATGGACTAGATTACGTTTGGGTTCTGTACGGATCATTTCGTAATGTAACAATGGCTTTTGGGGCCCCGTTTAAATGAGAACATACAGGGACACTGGCAGAGTTACCATTGCAAAGCCTTGATGTCTTTTTGTCAGTTTTTAGGCTGGTTTCACATCCCATCACATGCCTGTATACTGTAGTTCCCCATTCCCCTCACACAGGAGCTTGTTTGACTATTCAAATGATCCTCCTCTCACTACTAGGATTTGTTTATTTTATAGTAAAAGTTGAGTTAGCTTGTCTCACCTCTGTGTAACCCGAGACGGCACGTGTTGTGGGTGTGTGACCCTAGTTGTGAGCATGAGATTTGTCCAGAAGTCTATTTCATGTCCGTGTTGCTGTTGTCACTGAAGACAACCCCTTTCTTTACTCTCACACTCATTCCCTCCCTTTCTTGTCCCCTCCCATTTCTTCTGTCAGACTCTGTAACTGTGAAGGCGGGGAAGTGTCCGAGTGGGTTGTGGTTCAGATCTCTGACTCACAACTCCGGCTTCCCTGTGGCTGGTTGCTGGTGGGTGTCTCCTCTCTCTGACTTCTATTGTCTGCTCCACTGGACACCGCTATGGAGATCAGAATGCACTGAATGAGAGAAAGCGCTCTGAATCCCAATCCTCGTCAGTCCCTTGAACTCAGTCCCTCTCCGGGGTATTCTGAGAGATCGAATTGCCCGGCCGTGCTCCGGCGAGCGTCCGAGAAGCTTCTCTCGGGAACAGTGGGGGGCTTGTTCTGGTTTTTACGTCCGGCCGGTTGTTTGTCGTGGATCGTCAGACTGACAATGATGGCTGCCCCTGCCCTCCTCTACATTGACGGGTCTGTATGTTGTCAGAGAGCTTCTCGGAGCTTCGTTGCGTTTGTGCGGTGTGTACACATTACCCACGAAGCACACTGGCCGCTTCAAAGTGGATCAGCCTGCTGTTTCCATCCCATTGTTTACCGCTGGACACGACAGGGACAGTTTGTCCTGTTTGGCCTTTTAAAGTGCTTGGTTTAGGCAGTGCTGTGCGTGTGTTTTCTGTGGAGTGGGAAAGCATGTCACTCAAAGTCCTGAACGTTCTGCTACTCCTTTACATTCGGACTGCAGTGGTCTGTTCCGTTTTGTCTGTTTCTGGTACACTGAGGATTTCTGTCCTGCTTTTCATTAATTCTGTACTATTGTTTTTTTTGTCAAGGCCTACATGTTTTGAGCTTGACTAATGAATGCTTTGTAGAAACATCCCCTCGAGACTGACCACAAAATCCTGCACTACATTGTTCTTACAGCAAGCGATTAGCACCCGCAAAAAGGGTTTGTAGTCGAAACCTTGAGTTTTTGCCCGGTGAGCTGCTGTGTTGGATCTGCAAAGGTTTCTGTCAGTACCCGGCGGGGGTCTCTGGACATACTCTGTCAAGATGTTTAGTCACTAGGTTGCTGCAGTTCGAGGCTCACAGTGTTGTCTTCTGCCTTTCAGTTAGTCATTTATCTTCACTGAGATGACTGGAGTTTTTGTGAATGCGTCCCCTTTTTGTGTTGTGTAGTGTGTCACCTATCTTTTGTCGTGTATACAGCTGTTTTGTATAAAACTTTTTTGGTTGCAATTCATGTGGTTTTGTCACAAATCCAGTTTGCAGATTAGCATAAGAATTTATTGAAATACCAGCTGGCATCTTTAAGATAAGTAGGTCATTGAAAACAAAATGTTATGTTACAGAAACTGAGTTCAGAGCTTTAGGCTTTTATTCAATCTAGTCTCCTATGCAATGTTCCAGGAAATGTTTTGACTTTTCTTTTTCTGCTTTTGTCTTTCTATTGCTTTTTCTCAGTGAAGGCTCTATTTCCATATTCAAACAACGTGACATCTGACCCAAGTCAAGTATTTTTTTCAACTTTGTTGCATACCTGTGTACTTCCTGGCTGGTGTTCAGTCATTTTCAGGTTGCGCTGTATGGCCTACATCTGTTGTATTTGCCTCATGGGGAGTTTGAATTCAACCCATCCTGGGGTTCGCATCTCTCTGCGATGTTCCCCAGCATGTTGCCATTCAGGTGTCACAGCTGCACACGTGGTTTCACTTAACAGCTGAGAAAATGGGCCCTGGAGCTTTGCTCCTAAATGATTCATATGGGAAGAGTTGGAGGACCTCTTCCTAGGTTATTTGTTTCCGGTGATGGGATGTTTCCTTGCACGGCCTGATTAACTGCAGTGTCGCTTCTGAAAACGTTTTGTTTCTCAAATGGACTGGAGGTGCTGTTCACGCTTGGCTTGTTCTCCGAACCTTAACAACGTCTACTTTGCCTCAGTCTCGTCTTTTGTGTGAAGTTTTAGACGTCTGTATTGTAGATTGCAGACCTTGTCGGCTGGCTTGAGAGACGAACTCTGCCCAAGTGTCGTTGATTATTAGAAATGCAGCAACGATGACCTGGCCCAGAAACAAGTCTGATGATTTTGCCCGTGGTTTGACCTGGCCCAGAAACAAGTCTAATGATTTGCCCGTGGTTTGACCTGGCCCAGAAACAAGTCTAATGATTTGCCCTGGGTGATTTATTTGATCAAAGACTATGTTCCCTTAGCCCTATATTAATGTTAGACAACCTGTCTTCATGGTTTGGCTAAGCTTTCCGACTTTTAATGAACTGTGAAGAATGAAACGGTGAAGACGGGAACGAAACGTAGTGTGATGAATGTTCCAGGTGACAATCGAGATTAGAAGTTAATGTTTGACAGATCAGTGTGCACGACCAGTGACCTGTGCCATTTTCCATTCCTGTGATTTTTATAAAATGTTTAGGCGCAGGTTGTTGTTTTTCTGCCTCCGGTCGACCACCTTGTTGCCAGCTCGTATTCCTGTCAGTCGACCATATGATGTCTTCTGTCTTCGCGTGTGTTGCTTCAGATGCTGTCACCGAGGCAGAGTGGATAAACATTGGAAGCATTTAGGCATAACTGTGACGAATGCCCTCATGTTAAAGGTGTCAACAAGCATCACACATAATCTGCTTTCCTTCAGGAGAGATCAGATGGAGGGAAGACGTCCTGGATAGTGGTCATGCTAGCTAAATATTTGCAAGTTTTTTTTTTTATTCAGCATGTTTTGCCCATCCTTATAGGTTAGATCTACTGCAGCCAGAGTCTCTTGAAACATTTTGCAAAGCATCTTGTTGGACGAACACGACACAGTTGTAGTGTCTGTTAGACCACGTGGAGCACGATAACTGACAATAGAATTTGTTTTGGTATTCTGATGAATTTCTTGGGTTTATATTTGTCTGGGTTTGCATATGATGAATTTCAGAATGCGAGTGGGTGTCTAAAGCGTGGACTCTTTTGAAACTGTCTGGGATATCAGTCAATAGTTTAACTGTAGTTATGAATGTCACATTATTTTGAATATGAGGACCATCAACGGGTTGTGATTTGCTGAAAACTCTTAACTCTGGTCCCAAATGCTAGGCGGGTCAAGTTTCCAGATTCTCTGTAGGCTGCAATTTGTTTTGTAAAAAAATACTTCATGTACATCTGGCGGACCAGATGTCAGGCAGATAGCTGGATGAATCTCATGGACTTTCACTGGGTCCTTTATCTCAAAGGCAAATTAAAGCAAAGACTATATATATTCTGACACTGCCTGTAGCTAATATCACCTGGCTACCTGGTTGACTCTCTTCCTGTTAGATATCACTCCCATCATCATCATCCCTCAACCCTTGGAGAAGCCGCAGGTCTCACTGTCTCGTCTTTTATGAAAACATCAAGGAGATCCTAATCGATGTTTGTTGCTGACGGTTACTTTGAACCGGCTTTCGGTTGTTTGCCTAGTCTACTGCAGTGTGCTTTGAAGCAGAGATGGTAGCAGTGTCTCGTCGTCAACTTCCTGGTTGGGTTATTGTTGGTCATGGCAACCATTCTAAGTGACAACCACCTAGGCTCTTCGAAAGGCTTGACGCAGTGACCTGTTTTTAGGTTCCGTAACGATGAGTGGGTCAAAGCGTTTAAAGCTGGCTGTCTTCAACCCTCTGTGTTCTCTGGAGTCTGTTAGTAGACTGACCAGCCGGTTCTGATGTAACTCACTTTGCCATTTCTAATTCAATCATCGACACGGCTTGTCGGCTGCCTGTCTGGGTTGTGCTCTGTGTTTGTGTCAGAGAACTGGTATCAACAGGCTCCCCTGGTTAGTATTATACTGGGTCTTCGTTCTGAGGTCAGTAAGCTTTGTATTCATAAATGTTGGGTGGTTTTAACGTTACCTTTTCACGGTACCTTTTTTAGTCTTACGGTAATGGATTTAAAGGCCCTGTGCTAGTTGGTTTTCTCCAGTTTGTCTAGCTAGCTGCTAGGAAACTCTGGTGCTCAGGTTAAAAATCTAATAAAAGAAGCAATATCATGCAGATATCAGGTTTAAAAACCCAATTGATATCGATAGACTTTCGATAGTTGTGACTTTCTCAGATGATGACTTCATGTGAGAAATTCTGTCAGAAATACATTTTTTACATGCAGATATTGAAAGCGTAATATGTCATATTGAACTTGAGATCAACCAGAGTTGGTATTATGGTCTACCCTCTACAACTCAGGGAAGCATACAGGTAATTAAGCTGCAGATAAAGCAAGTTATGGATTTCATGGGATGAAAGCACACTGGGTTGAGCTGGACGCTTCTAATCCACAATAGTCTTATCACGTTGCCTAGGCTATCCTATCTGCAATGTCTTTGTGCGGTTTTTGCTAGAGGGCAGATACCAAGATCAGTTTACCTCACGGTTGTTTGACTTAACTCTAGGTAGAGTAGAAAGTGTGACGGAATGAATGACCTGTGAGTGGTGTCTGGCACCTGTCATGAACTCTGTCTCACTGGGGCTTTAATCTTATATTTATTCTACAGATTTTGCTTGTGGGTGGGGATCTTGTGCACCAGCCCAGCCAGGGATGGAAACAAACACACACGGGGCTACACACACCGTGTTGTAGCTGTTTGTAGCCTCAGGGTGACCTAGCAAATGGGGCCGATATGTGTTCTAGCTTTTATGCCCTAGTTTCAGTGTTATTTCCCTCCCTCCCTCGGTCCGTCCCTCTGTCCTGCTCTCTCACTCACTCTCTCACCTTCTCATTCTCTCACCCTCTCACTCTCACTTTCTCACCCTCTCACCCTCTCGCTCTCTCACCCTCTCGCCCTCTCGCCCTCTCGCCCTCTCGCCCTCTCGCCCTCTCGCCCTCTCGCCCTCTCGCCCTCTCGCCCTCTCGCCCTCTCGCCCTCTCGCTCTCTCGCCCTCTCGCTCTCTCGCCCTCTCGCTCTCTCGCCCTCTCGCTCTCTCGCTCTCTCACCCTCTCGCTCTCTCGCCCTCTCACTCTCTCACTTTCTCGCCCTCTCACTCTCGCTCTCACTTTCTCGCCCTCTCACTTTCTCACTCTCTCACTCTCTCACCTTCTCATTCTCTCACCCTTTCACTCTCTCACTCAACCTCTGCTTTCTTTTTTTTTTTTTATCTCTAAGGAGTCTGTTTGCCAAGAAGGGCAAGGAGCCTGGGCCACTGGAGCAGAAGGACCCTGGCTGGAAGCTGTTTGGGAAAGTCTCTACTAAAGAGGGCTCAGTGAAAATGCACAAGGTACCACACACACACACACACACACACACACGCGCGCCATGAAATCATACCACGAAAAGAGCCTCTACATTCCCTTCAAAGTGACTTGCAGTGAATCCATGTGTATTATTTCTACTGTGCATACTGACTGCAGCGTGTGCACCCCAGGGCTCTCCACCACACTGCTGTTGGTTAAATCTTTGCCTGCCGGGTTTCAACGTGTGGGATCCGTTATTATTCACACGTGGTCCAGATGTGTGGGGAGGTTCTGTCCCAGGACCGCTCACTCAAATGTGTGTCAAAGTTGGCTTAGCAGTGGGCGGAGCCAAGCCATTTGATGCCCATATCTTCAAAGTAAAGAAAACGTTGCTGTTTAGAGGCTGATTTCCTGCCATTTTACGCACTTTTCAACAGCTGAGAGGCAGCGTTAGGGCTTCCACGATTGTCTGCATGTTGACGTGCCTCACGCTTCGTTCTCATAAAGATGATTTGTCTTTTATTGAGGTGATTTTAAGTTGGCAACAGGCGGCGAGTTAGCCTACCTTCTCCACACACCTGTTGCTGTTGTATTGCCAATCTGAGCCGCAACCTTGCAAGTTTGACAAGTAACCTGTTGCCATGCCGACTGGGGTTGGGGCTAACAGGTCAGCGCTGGTTTATGTGGCCAATTGGGGCTGGGAGGGAGTTGATCTCTGTTTGCTGCTGCACTGATATCCGGTTTCACTCACACCCACCCACGACATTACACACACACACACACACACACACACACACACACACACACACACACACACACACACGTGTACTGCAGTGATGTCACATCCTTGTAGCCGTGGTGAGGACGTGAAGCGTCAACCGAATGGCGCTAAATGCTAATCCAGAAGTATGACTGACTGTTGCTGTACTGTCTGAACCAACTGTGTGATCATCTCAACGGGCAACCAAACTCGCTGACGCGACCGCGTGTTCACGCCTGTGTTCACGCCTGCCTGTGGTCGTGGTCGAATTCAAACCAGAGGCTTAGTCCACAGTAGACTTCAATAGACAGCTTCTGTTTGAAAACCGTGGGGTGAAAGCACGTGTTCCTTCACTTTCCATTGGGGGGGGGGGAGATGAGAGGACCCTGGTCGCGTGGCTTTGGGCTCTCCCTGGCAACGGGGTTAAAGGTCCTCTCACTTCCTATTCACCTTAGCTCAGATTAGAAGTGTGCCCCCCCCCCGGGTGTCCTTTCTTTCTGACCACTGTGTTGCTGTGAACCACGATCTGACACTGCCAGGCTGACCATTTAAACCCTAAAAAAGTACATTTGCTGCAAATTCAGTCTCCTACTGAAGCAGAATAAATGTAGTGAGAATTTCTTGACAATCTATCGGGGTGTTTTTTCCACATTGTTGCTGAATTATTTAGCGTCAATGTGCTCTGATATTCCAGTATTTGTCCTTCATTTTCTTGTTACATCTTATTTTTAAACAGAGCTGTTTCCTGTCACAGAGGCTTATAATACTGAATCGTCTGAAATGCAGGACGAGTCATACTGGCCCCTGAGTATAGTGTTGGGAGGTGAAGTCTTTGCCAATTGCCAGGCAACATGTGATCATCTCAGTGGTGTGGATGGAAACCTGAGCCAGGTGAGCACTGCATAACCACCTGTTTACCTTCATCCGACCCGAGGCATTTTCATCTCCGACGGTAACCGTATCCATGGATCTAGGGCTCAGGTAGCCCTGCCTGGAACCTGTTGTCTCGCCACGTCAACCGCCGGCGTCGACGTTCTCCACCGTTCTTCTGTGAAGCCCTTTTCTTGCCTGACTGACTTTTTAGCATGACTGGAATGCTTGGCCTGTGTTTCAATTGTCAGGCTCGGCTTCTCTGTCTGCATTCTTCTTGTGATTTGTTTGACTTCGTATTTGCACTTCAGACACAGTCACTCTTTGCCTGTTTGAAACATAATAATAGATTTTGTGTTTGCTGTTGATTTCAAATTGAACGCAGTCTTGATTAAAGGCTGCTAAAGCACAGGCTGAACAATATTCCACGTGGGAGTTTTATCTGTTTTTCCTAGAGGTCTGTTTTGTGGCCCCACCCCACCAAGCTGTCAGTCACCTGGGTGTCGGCCAATCCCTGCTCACTATAACGCTATGGTCGGGTCCTCCCCATCTTCAGCTTAGCAGAGTTTCTGTACCTGGGAATCCAGACGCTCACTGGTTCACTGTGTTTCACGACCAAGCTGAGACCTCTGTACATACAGGCTTTATTGCAGAGAGAGTGAGTGGGGGGGGGGGGGCTGAAAATCTCCACACAGCGAATGACCCGAGGCATTGCTGTCAGAGCGCCGAGAAGATGCACTATTCTAGCAGAGAGAGTAGGAGTAGCCCCTCCCACATCCATAACTCTGCTGTTGATTAGAGTGGCTGGCTGGTCACAGTAGATCAGCGAGCTCCTTTCAGCGTAGCCACGGTGACTAATAGAGAAGAGGAGCGCTGAATCCAACTCACACACACACACAAACGCGCGCGCCTGCCAGAGGGAGGGGGCCAATCCTGTGTTCTGATGCGGGGGTAGAAGGCGAGAGCGGCTCGGCGGTATCATGCGACAGCTGCATTGTCTCCGGGTGTGTCCCGTCAGCCTGCCCGCCCTCCCCTTGACTCTCTCGTCTTCCGTCCGCGTTGGAGCCGGGTCTACAGGAGCAGCTATGGCGCTGTAAGGAGTCTAAACCCCCCCACCGACCTCCCCTCCCCCCCCCGGTTGGTCTGGGTGGCTTTACGGAACCGCAGCGTTCATGGTGAGTTGTGTGTGCGTGTGTGTGTGTGTGTGTGTACACCCATCTACCAGCTTCTGGTGTCTCATTTGTTTCTTACTGGATCTGTTTTGTTATTCCACACCGTTGTATAAATAGTTCCGTTGTCTTTTCTCAGAGGACGCGTCTTTCTGTTGTGAAAGTATTTTCCGCTCGTGTGTCTGTGGGATGTGAAAAGTACTGAAATATTTAGGTCCGGCAGAGCAGGGAGCCTGGCTCGTCTCTCTGCGCTTTCCGTTGCACAGTGTGTCCTTGTTTTAATGCGTCTTTTCTAACCGAAGATACTTCATGATCGGTTGTAGGCGAAAAGTCACCATGGTCTGAATATGCTGAACTACATAGACCTGGAATGATCAGAGACATTACAGTGTAAGGAGTAAGGACTGTCATGTCACATTTTGGGGGTGATTTATTTTCCTTCCACAGAGAGATGTTGCTGGGTGGGTCTGCCTGATTTATGATATCCGTATGCTGGCTGAGTGTTTACTGTCTGTATTGATGGTCACAGAGTTCAGACTGGTCTGCCCTCTGGTTCAGAGTTGTGTGTTTGGCGTGATCTTCTCTACCCCCCCCCCACACACACACACACACACACACACACACACACACACACACACACACACACACACGTTTGACCCTGGCCCGCTCCCATTAACACCCCCCACGCTGTTTAATTAGCCTAATTCCGCCATGTTCTATGGTGTTGACGGGAAAACGTCCGGCACTCAACACCGACTGACGGATGTGGAACTCGATGGAAACAAGTGAACTGGCAACGGGCCCTCCAGTGGTATCAGGCCCCGCTGTGATCTCAAACACACTTCCCAGTCCTGCAGAATGGTACCTCCTCCAGTTTGTCTGCCTCAGTAGCACCTGCATGCCAGCTAACTGGAGCAATGCATCTGGTCAGTACAGAACCATGCAGCCAATGCCCTCGGAGGCCATTCTGTTCCCTGTCCACCCGCCTGCCGTTTGTTTGCTTCATCATTGCCAAGCCAGTGAGGTCAGAGCACGCAGAGCTGTACTGAGGA
>JACXGJ010005417.1:17602-39357 GCA_016801105.1 Esox niger
GGTTCCCCTGGAGACTGGTTCCCCTGGAGACTGGTTCCCCTGGAGACTGGTTCCCCTGGAGACTGGTTCCCCTGGAGACTGGTTCCCCTGGAGACTGGTTCCCCTGGAGACTGGTTCCCCTGGAGACTGGTTCCCCTGGAGACTGGTTCCCCTGGAGACTGGTTCCCCTGGAGACTGGTAACCCTGGAGCTTCTAAACAAACGCTCTTCCTGTAGGATTGCACGATTAGACTTGACGCTGTAGAAATCACACTCCAAGTCAATGTTGTGATTGCTTAACAGCGGCAGTGGGATGTTAGGCTAATTTAGTAGGACAGGTAGCAGGAGTTGTTAGTTTTGTTAAGGAATGCTAGGCTACTTCAGAGCACAGGTTTAGGTATGTTCTCTGTGATTGCGGATGCTTCGGTAGAATTTTGAAATCTGTGCAAGGCATGTAACGTTGTCTGTTTTTAAAGGTGTTGTCTTTGGTAATAATTAGAGCGCTGGATTAGCCTATTCGCTGACTGGCAGGTATTGGGAGTGCAGATGTGAAAGCGTGCATTTTCTTTCCCCAATTAGCGCGGACTTCGCTGAACTTTTGAATTGAGGGATGATTTTTCTCTCACTTTGCTATACACTAGAAACTAACTGTAAGTCGCTTTGGAAAAGATGGTCTGATAAATTATTCAAACCAGTTGGTTAGCAGGACTGTGGCTATAATCATTTATGAAACACATTTGTTCACTTTAGCGTTTTCCGTCTGCCTCTCTCCATTCCCTTCACTCCCGGTCACGTGGACACATCCTGTGTCATTTCATTTCTCCTTGCCAGTGGCACCTGCATTGCTGCTGTAGAGGTGCCAGATTACCATTTCCCCTCACCTCTCTCGTTTGCTCTTGTGCTCGCTGCCTCCCATTCTTTCAGTAATGCCGACTCACAGGTTTTACCCCTCCCCCCATCCTCTGGGTAGCTGGCAGAACGTTTCCAAATGCCCTCTAACCTCTATTCACCTCAGTGAGCCAGTTTCTGCTGTCAAAGTCTATCCTGCATTACGGTCTTCGACAGTGAGTCAGGATTTGTCGTCACAGTCTATCCTGCATTACGGTCTTTGACAGTGAGCCAGTATTTGCTGTCACAGTCTTTATCCTGTAGTAGTCTTCGACAGTTAGCCAGTATTTGCTGTCACAGTCTATCCTGTAGTACGGTCTTTGACAGTTAGCCAGTATTTGCTGTCACAGTCTATCCTGTAGTACAGTCTTCGACAGTTAGCCAGTATTTGCTGTCACAGTCTGTCCTGTAGTACAGTCTTCGACAGTTAGCCAGTATTTGCTGTCACAGTCTGTCCTGTAGTACAGTCTTCGACAGTTAGCCAGTATTTGCTGTCACAGTCTATCCTGCATTACGGTCTTCGACAGTGAGTCAGTATTTGTCGTCACAGTCTATCCTGCAGTACGGTCTTTGACAGTGAGCCAGTATTTGCTGTCACAGTCTTTATCCTGTAGTAGTCTTCGACAGTTAGCCAGTATTTGCTGTCACAGTCTATCCTGTAGTACGGTCTTTGACAGTGAGCCAGTATTTGCTGTCACGGTCTTTATCCTGTAGTACGGTCTTTGACAGTGAGCCAGTATCCGCTGTTAGAGGTCATCATAGTTTACATTCTGACAGGACAAACAAGGACTCGATTTCAATTAGAATGCAGTCTGATTGACCTCTGAACTCCAAAGCCACTTATGCCTTCTTTCCACTTGTGCCAAACACTGTTTTTTTTAATTTTTTTTATAGAAAATGTTCTGTATCCATTGACACAGGCCAGCGCCAGTCGGCCACTAGGCTGTGGCCGAGTAGCCCAGTTCTCACTTGGTACCAAGCCCTGGACGTTAGGACTTGACGGGTAAAATGTGGTGAAAACGCATCATCTTTCTATTCGATCAGCGATGTGTATCGTTTGCTTTAGGCTTCTCGTAATGGTTTACATATGATCTAACAAACAAATCCCAGATAAAATTTAACAGTACAGGGAAGCAAAGACTCTGAAGGCGGAAGGAGTTGGAACGACCTACGATTATACGATGCCATTGACTCAATAGAAAATGGGGCGTTGGGACCATGATGTAGCCTAGAAAACCTATAACACAGAATTACCTCAGAATTCTCCGGAATACTTCCCATTAGAGGTAGGCAGTTTTGACAAAATACTTATTAAACTAAATAATGAATAAACGTTCTTACAGTTGCAGTGTCACAAGTGTAGGCGGAGCCGGTCACAGGAGTTTGAGGAAGACATTTTAAGTTCAACACCATATTATAAACAAACTGAGCATGGCGTTATTTTATTTTACAACCAGAAAAATAGCACCTTTCTATTTTTCGTAACCGGAAAACCAGATTGCGTTGCTAGTTGACTCCTCCCTCCCAACCTGAGCCCTTCCTTAAGTCCTTGGTACCAAATGTAAAGTTGAAAAAGTCTAGAGCCAACATTAGCATAAATCGCTGGTGTAGCCCTGTCGTCGTTTTAGCCCTGGCGTCGGGGTAAAGCACCAGTGGAAATACGGCAATAGTCATCCATTTTAACATGGGGGTAGTCCGGGAAATCAGATCTATCCCGGTATAGTGAGCACTGATCCACTGACTACAGTGCCATGTTATAGTGAAGCATCTGTACATCACCTTCATTTGTTGATAGGAAAGGTTTGCGTGCGCATGCGTGCGCGTGTTAAATGAAAGGCTGTGTAAGCATGAATCATGTCACTAACACCGGCCCAGTAAAGCCCTGGGAAACCCTGTAGGCTGAGAGTGATGCTGACCTTGATGTCTGAGGTGGTGTGACAAAGCTTTACAGTGTCCCATGAATCATTGGGAAGGAGGGGGCGGGGTCCAATGCTCAACAGACTCATTTTGTTTTGCGTTATCATTTCCATAGCGTTTGAATTTACACCAGCGTGTTCACGACACACCGCGCAGGACTGTGGCCACCCGCCACAGGAAAATCAAGCAAAGAAACCTGGTACAGCTCTGACACAGTTGTCTTCGCTTAAGCGATACTCCGGGGGGCTCCATAGAAAGCACACGCTGCCTTTGAAGGTCTGGAGCTAATGTCAGAGGGTTAACGCCACAATGATCTAGCATCTCAAAGTCTCCTTCGATACGTCTCAGAAAAAGAAGCGTAACACAAGCCGCATCCCCCTCCTGTGTCTCTTCCTGCCCCCCCCGTCTGCAAGGTGAAACCTCCATCTGTTTCGGACCTGGGTTCTGAGCGGCAACGCCAGCCCCAACCCTGAGTCATTTGTAGTACCGATTCATATCACTTGGTTATGCTGTGTCACTGTTTTCTTTCATGTATTCTGTGGTTTTTGGAAAGGCCACAATTCCTTCTGTTTCACGCCTGTGGTTAAAGCAGCCTGTGAAACGAATGCTATTTCATTATCTCTGGCTCCCCGTCTTGCCAATAGAGGCCCAGTCTTTCAACACACAGTGAGGGGGTCAGGGGTTTCCTTCCTGAAAACACCCTCTCCAGTCGAGCCATCTCACGTCTGCCTCCGTCGCTAGCCTGTTCGCTCCCCCGTTCACTCGCTTTTAGTTCTGCAGCTCTCTCTTGCTCACCCACCTCCCCCTTCACTGTCCTTTGTTGCTCACTCTCCCCTTTTCTCTTCTAATCTCTTTCTCTACATCTCTCTTTCGCCTGTCCCTTTCTCCCGCTTGATATTTCTCATCTCTAAGTTTGTTGGTGAGAATTCAGAGCTCTTTCTGTATTTCATTGTTGAAGATATTACTCTACGGTTTGGACGATGCAGTAATGATGATTTGGACACCATCCATGTGTTTCTCTGTAACAGGAACTGAAAATATTTCAGAAGTTTCGGAACCAGGGTTCCTAAATATGCGATTTTGAACATCACGCCCACGGAGTCTTTTTCATGCTCACCTCTCAACCACAACCACATTTGTATCCCTAAACCTGTAACGTTTGGCAATTGTTTGGTGTCTCATTCGTTGTCGAGTTTATGGTTGATTGGATAAAAGGGAAAGGTAGTAATTTATCCAGCATACTAATTCCAGTTACAAATAATAGGACTTTTTAAACCTGTGTGCGCTATTGGAAATTTGAATATTGTTTTCTTGTTTCCCACTTTTGAGAGGAGTTTGCTCCCAGGACTTGGCTGATATCATCAAACGGTGTTGTTTTGATCGAGCTGCAGTCTCCCTCCTGAATTGTTCACGGCTCAGGAGACGCTAGAGGCCATTTTGGACACAGTCTAGATAAAATGTGTATTTGGAGTTCCCGATGGGCCTTTGTTTTTTCTTCCCTCTTTTTAGGGTACTAATTAATGAATACGTTAATATGATATTTTCCTCCTAGGGCCAGGGAGTTTAGCATTTACAATGGCTTTCATGTTCTGATCATGTCCATGATCTGTCTGTCTGTCTGCCTGCCTGACACCTGATGTCTCTGTATCCTATGTCGGTTTATAATGTCATGCAGTCTGATCACCTGACTCCAGTGTGAAAGGGCTTGTGGAATGTAGAACCAACTGAATAGGTGCGCTAGCTGGGGTGTTGTTTAATAAGTGATACATAATTCTTTGCTGCCCGTCAGGTGAAAAAGTTAGGTTTCTTATACTCCCTGTTGACTCAGGCTTTGTACTTACGTGTTTCATGTGCGTACAAACACACACACACACACCCTGAGTTAAGCAGCTTTCTGTCCGTATTAAGCTGTTCACTTTTAATTACTGGGCGTCACAAAACCCACAGAGTGCTTGACAGAAACATTTTATTAGATGGGGCCCGCTGAGGCCCAGAGGGGCCGCCATCTAACCAGAGGCCTGGCGTGTGTGTGAGAGGTATGTTTGGGTGTGAAATGTCAGCCTTCTCCGCTCCATGTTGGATTTCAATAAGTCGCGTATCATTTAGAATTGGTTCTGAATGACCCAGGTCTGACGCTGTCACACAAGAACACAGATTTGCGTGCAAACCCATTAAGACACATTTGTCCATCTTTCCCTGGTGGTTCGGTCGTGTGAATGAAGCCACGTGTCCGTCCCGATGTTTAATTGCCCCTTTGACGAACTGCTAACGGTCTTCTGTCAATCCTAGGAATATGAAACTAAGAGCAACAAAGATGGACCTGGTCTCAGTCCTCCTTCAGCCAGGCAGAGTGTGAGGAGGAACCTGGACTTCGAGCCTCTCTCCACCACAGCTCTTATACTGGAGGACCGTCCTTCGTGAGTACCCCAAACGCCGACCACCTCGCTCTGATGTCCAGCTGCTTCATGACTGGCATTAGCAGGATTTGCTAGCAGCAACATTGATTCTATGTTGCTCAAGTGTGTGTGTGTGTGTGGGGGGGGGTGCTTCAATCCACACTTATAAAATACAGTTGATCAGAATCAGCCACTGGCGTTGTCTCGATAGAATCTCAACGTACCACACAAAGAGGACTCTATCTTCTTATAGTCACTGTCCAATGTCTGGTCTTGTTGACCAATTGGATTGTACAGGTGGAGGGACTTTTTTGATTAGGGAAAAAGTCACGTTTTTATTAAGGTCAATACAGGACCATGCCTATCTCTTTCTCTGTCTCTCTCTCTACCTCTTTTGCTTTTCTGTCTGCCTGTCATCACACTTACTCTTGCCATAGCATTTCTTCTGCTCTGCTAATACACAACAAAATCAGCCACCATGAATAATGCAAAGCACCAAGTCCAAAGCACTCAGTCACCTTCTGAGTTCTGTATGTGTGTTGCAGTAATCTACCAGCCAAGCCTGCTGAAGAGGCTCAGAAACACAGACAACAGTATGAAGAAATGGTTGCTCAGGCCAAGAAGAGAGGTATGTGTGTTAATCTGGATTGTATCTGGCTGGCCCTTTTGACTAGAACCATGCTAAAGACGGGCTGCATGTGTAAACATGCCCCCCCCCCGTAGAGCTCAAAGAGGCCCAGAAAAGAAGGAAGCAGTTGGAGGACCGATGCAAGCTGGAGGAGAGAATCGGCAGCGCCGCCCAGACCTGGAACCAGGAGATCCTGCCCAACTGGAGCACCATGTGTATGACCCGTTGGGTCCGAGATCTGTGGTGGCAGGGCGTCCCCCCGAGTGTCAGGGGAAAGGTCTGGAGCCTGGCGGTGGGCAATGAGCTGAACATCACCCACGGTAAGACACCCCCCCGGGCCGAGATGAAGCACTGCGATTAGTGGTTGTGTTCATTTATTTAGTTGACTGGACTTGGTTGAAGAGCAAATGTAATGTAACCCCTCACATTATGCTAATTAGCCCCGCCCTCAGATGGGTGACTCTCTAGGAGGTCACAAAACAGAAACACATTGGACTGTAGAGTGAGAGGAACAGTGCTGTTTGCGCGCGTGTGTGTGTGCTCTTGAAGGGGAGCTTAGAATCCTGAAGATACCAAAGGTCTCATTTTTAGCATGAGTCATCAAATCACCAACCCGCTGTGCCAGCCCATTTAGTCTGTTACAGTAGGAAAACCAATGAGATCATGTATCAGTGTCTCACACACACACACACACACACACACACACAGAGATCCTCCAAATTGACAGTTAGTCGTGGTCTGTGTAATTCAATTACGACACCAGAGAGCGATTTGAAAAGAACGAGTGACGGTTCACGGATGAATGCCCTGATGGGAACGAGCTGCATCTCAATGAGCTCGCTCCGCCTCCACACACACACACACACACACACACACACACACACACACACACACACACACACACACACACACACACAGGTTCTGTATTACAGGAGACACTGATGTCAGGCCTTGATGTGTGTTTGTTGTCTCCAGAGAGGTAGTCTCTCCCATCCGACACCAATTAACATTTTCTTAATTACGAAATCCAAATGAAAACGTAATTTTTTTCCCCGACATGTTATGATTGCTGCTTAAAAATAATGCTTAGATATTTCTTTGTCGTCTTTCCTATGTAGAGTGTATTCCCCGTCTGTATTTTGGATGCTGCAGTTGTTTAGCCAGATCTCTAATGGAAGTGAGATGTTGGCACAAATATTTTCGTAGGTGAGACATCAAATCCAATTTCTGAGTGAATCTCACTCCATGCATAATGTAAATGGGGGCTGCAGTATGACAGACAGAGAAAGGGGTCTAAAACCAAGGAAGTCCACTATTTTATTGACAAACATACGATCAGGGATGTATGGTCTTTTATGTAGAAATGTCTGATTACAGCTAATTCCAGTAACCTGCCACTAGAGGGCAGCATCAGGTCTTGGAGAAGGCCTGGCAATGATCAGGAGTCACTGCTCTCCGGCCTGCTGGGGCTTTGATGCGACGCCACAGCAGGCTTACAGAAAGCCTTACCGTTACGGATGTAGTCCTCACTGTGATCGGCTCTTGCGGGGTCGGCTGTTCGGACCTCACAGCCCGGTGAGTCGATGAGTGTATCCGGGTGTAATGTTGTGATCCGCTGATGGCCGTTTTTCCTCCACAGAGCTTTATGACATCTGTCTGGCCAGAGCCCGGGAGAAGTGGAAGAGCATGCCGTCTGCCGCGCCCACGGAACATGAGACTGACGGTAGGGAAGGTAAAATCCCTGACTGAGTTTTCCTTTAATCTCCCTCAGCTTTTATGGAGACCTTTGACCCATATCACCAGATAGTTTGGGAACATGGTGGCGGAACTGTAAAAGTTGAATGTCTTAATGTTTTTCTAACATGTTTTGGTGTGCGTGCGTGTATGCACGTGTACACAGATGCAGGTTCATCCCTGGCTGACAGGGAGGCCAGTCTGGAGCTGATCAAGCTGGACATCTCCAGAACCTTCCCCCATCTCTGTATCTTCCAACAGGTTTGTGTCTGAACTACACCCTGTCCCTTCTGGGAAATGCTCCAGTAACTCCCTCGCTCATCCCCGTGCCCTCTACATTCAGTCATGCTCCTCTGGGGTGTAGAAATGCAATTAATAGAACACGGAAAACAATTACAACTACGGTTTTGGTAATCCTGTGCATTTCATCCGGTCAATAAGCAACAGGCAGTTAAATAACTGTGGAAAACCCGGCCCTGTAGGTCCGTTTGTAGAACGGTGCCGTTATTTAAGTTTTCCAGGTCTCCGTTTCCTGTTCCCATAAACTGCAGTTATAAGTGTTAGGATTTCAAGAAAACAACTGGCATGGTGTTAAATAGTGTCTGTATGTTTTGGCAGGGAGGTCCATACTACGACGTGCTGCACAGCATTCTGGGAGCTTACACTTGCTATCGACCAGACGTGGGCTATGTAAGTACATGCGTGCTGCAGTGTGGACAGAATCCTTACATTGCAACCGAGAACAATGACATTCAGAAATAGAGCCTAACAGGAAATCAAGTAAATTCATCAGCGATTTGTAGTGAGCCGAGCCGAGGACCCGCCTCCAGCAGACATCCATCACTCATACCTCCTGGACAAAGTTAACGCCCCCTGCTTCTGGCCTTTTGTGTGGTTGTTGTGGACATGTCGTGTTGGTTGTCGTGGCGGCATGTGGGCTGGAGATTTTCCGTCCACATTCCCTTTGATGTCCTTTGGCATCTTATCCAGAGCCAGTAGAAGTAGCGGGTGAACCCATTGGCACATGCCTGTGCTGTTCTAATGAGGCTCTGATCCGGTCGGTCCAGTGACCCGATTAAGTCTGTCATCAGACAAGTCATGTTCTCCATGCTCTTACCTTTAACACAGTCGAATTGTGAGCAACAAGGCATAACTTTGATCTGGTTAGATGGCTTCTGAGTCTAACTGGTTAAAGGCCTCTTGTGTCAGGATGTGCTCTGAAAAGTATTTACCCTTTGGGTTTTCACACCTGTTCCTCCACACACGTTCCGTGTACCCGCCCGCGGTTGGAAATATGTCTACTGACTTCCTGGACTGACCTTGTACTGTCCAGGAAGTCAGCACTGTGGTGGTACAAGGGTCCGACGGTACATACAGACGGTTCAGACACATTGCAGAGAGGAAAAAAACTGCAGATGTCGTGCTGAGAAATTGGCAAGACCTTGCTCTCTTACAGCCGCTTCACGTTACTGGCTGCATGTGCTGTGGCGTATGCGAGGTTTGGGCACAGATGCTAGTGGTGGAACGACAACATGTTCACTGATCATAGCTAGCAAGTATATTCAGCCAATAACCAGTGCGGCCAGGTGTAAATGAACAACAAATGTCAATAGTCTAATCCGGGAAAGGGAAATCAGATGGGTGCAATTAATGACGAGGTAGTACAGAAAATCATCCGGCTCCGGCCCTCGTAGGGTTGGAGTTGAGTACCCCTGCAATACAGTTAACTAACTAACTGTAATTAACTAAATAACTTGCAAATAAACAGAAATGATGAGCAGTTTAGGAGATATTGTTGTTCCTGTTCTACCAGCAGTTGCTACTTCAAATCTTTTCATAGTCACGTAAAGGTAACCTGTTTGGCTGGTATCGGAAAACAATGGCTTCTGAGCTTTCCTTAACGCATACCACTGCTAAATAACACTCAGAATCAGAAGATGATGCTACGGTAAATTCAACCGATTTTAATGTGAGTCCAGAGGTCCTCGTTGCCATGAACGGGAGTCCAGAGAGGAAACATGGCTGCCTGTGTTTCAGGTGCAGGGGATGTCATTCATCGCGGCAGTGCTGATCCTCAACCTGGACACGGCGGACGCCTTCATAGCTTTCGCTAACCTGCTGAACAAACCCTGTCAGATGGCCTTCTTCAGAGTGGACCATAGCCTTGTGAGTCACACGCGCCAACGCACGCAACCTGTTAGCACCGATTTGCAGGAAAATATTTTTATACCATTGTTTAACCAGGGAGTTGACTGGGCACACATTTACAGCAAATGCCACTGTGACATAGGGTTTGTGGTCTTGTTGAGTCACAGGGACTGAGTTTTCTCCTTTTTTGCTCTGGGATTTGATTTAGAAACCTTTTCTGGTCAGATGATCTTACCACCTGGCAACCTGCTGCAACTTACAGCGCCGCTGTAGCTTCCATTGTTTCTGTGTGATTTCAGCAGGATCTTATGATGGACTGTTGACGTCAGGCCGATGTGGTTTCTATCTGCGTCACTCTGTCTTCTCCCTGTCCTCCTCAGATGTTGACCTACTTTGCAGCATTTGAAGTGTTCTTTGAGGAAAACCTACCAAAGCTGTTTGCACATTTCAAGGAAAACAAGTTGACCCCCGATATTTATTTAATTGACTGGTAAGTCTGAACCAGATTACCTCCTTAATGTCCTCTTTTCCCTAATTCAGTTTTCCCCTCAGGTGACCGCAAAATGTGCTTTTGAAAATATGCAAAGCGTATCAACTATTAGATACGTTTATATTTCTCAGTATTATTTCTATAATAGTTCAGGTGTTGCTAAAATGGCAGGATGTTGTGAGAGGATTATACATTCTGCAATCACTCCCCCTGCGTTCACCACAGACCACTATTTAAAGTTCCCTTTCTCACCCTTTTTTTTGCTCTTATATTGGATGTGCGACTCCAACCACGCAGATCGGCTAATATGAGGCACGCACATTAGAAATGTCATGAGCTAGAGGACTATACTAAATGCTATGTGGGTTCCAGGAAAAGACATCTGTCACTACTAGTCATGTTTCTGCATATGACTGTGTTCAGAACAGCAGGGAGCCATGTTGCGATGTCTCCACGTTTGCTAGTGATAGTTTCTACAAATTCTAGAAAATTGACAGGTGTTTTCTTTGTTTGTTTTTTAGAAATGCAACTGCCTGTTTAACAACTGGTAGGCTAATCCTACCACATAGATGGGCTTTTATAACGTAGCGTTGCATGCCAACAGGACACAATGCTGTTGTAGCTTAGCTGGGACAGGCGAAGGGCGGCATGTTCTTTCTCTCGTCTCCTGGCGGTGAACCAGAATCGGCCCTTTTCCTCTGTTTGTGCTTAATTTGTTTAGGTAAACGGTCTTCGTGTACTCCTCATGTCTGCGAAGGCGTGTACCTACCAATAGAAAGTAAATAAATTATAATCCAACATCCGTTTTATCTCTCTTGCATCTTGTCTTTAGCCTCGTTGTTTCTAGTACGGTTGGGTGAATCCCAGTAGGTGACGTCTCTCCTCTCCGCAGGATCTTCACCTTGTACAGTAAGTCCCTGCCGTTGGACCTGGCGTGCCGGGTCTGGGATGTCTTCTGTCGCGACGGCGACGAGTTCCTTTTCCGGGTCGCCCTGGGCATCCTGCGCCTGTACGAGGACGTGTTGACCCGCATGGACTTCATCCACAACGCGCAGTTCCTCACCCGGCTGCCCGACCTCATCCCCTCTGACCAGTTGTTCTCCCACATCCACGCGGTCCACATGACCAGCAAGAACCGGAAATGGGCACAGGTGAGGTGATGGGCAGATCTTTGTCTATGGACCAAACATACATGAACGTAGCATGTAGTTGGGATTGGCACTCTTATACGCTGTGGGCCGTATGCAAAGCCAGTGTTGGTCAGAACGTCTCCCATTAAAGACCGCTCCTGGTTAATGTACATATTTTGGGGATGAAAATAAATTAAGGAAAACAATTATTACCTACTCAAAGCTCACTTACTCCTGTAGGATACGTGAAAATAATTTTTAAGAATCCAGTTTGGTGGATTGTCTCTCCCAGATTGCATCTTATAACTGCGCTGCCAATGACCTGGGTGTCGCCATTGCTGCCTCCAGCTGGTTCTGGATGGAGTTTAGATTGACCTAAAAGTCTGCATTTTAACTAACCTTGGCCTTGTTCGGATGGGCTGAGGTTAAATCCACCTATGATATCTACAGATTGGAAACTGTTAGAAAACCTCTTCCAGCGTTTAAAAACACTAGACCTCCCCAACCCGAAAACCAGTGCCCCCCGGGCAGGATTGGAAGAACAGGGCCACGGATTGTGCATTGCAAACTGCAATACATTCATTTATGATCTACTTCAGACAGTGTCTTGTATAATTCAACACTGATTAGGCTGTTCTTAAACCAAACTGCAGGCGATCTTTCCGGATACTACTTCTCTATGTGAAATGTCATGCTGCATAATGAACACGGCTGTATAGTGTTACCCTGTGGCCTGACCTTCTCAGCTATTGGTCAGAAATGTCTGAGATCCCCTTGGACATCCTAGAAGCCTGGCTTGACCCAGATTTACTACAAATTATTCTGGGTGCCTCAGAATCCCTAAAAAATAAAAATCCAACCCAGCAACTACTAATTTCATAGGAATCAGCAAAATGCATTATTGGTAAATATGAATTGACAAACATATTACATTTGAGAGGTTTTGAAAATTCTGAATTCCAGAATATTTTGAGGTTTCTGATATGTAAATATTTGTTAGTTTTGAATGTGGTTTTGAGCTCTGTGGTGGCCACATTGTCACAGTTGTGGTGTAGTGTGCTGGGGGAGCTTCTGCCTGGGTTAAAGGGATAGTTCCTGTTTATACTTTAAGAAAGCCTATGCTATCCATTTGTGTAAAAAATATTTCAAACATTAAGGAACTTCTAAACCTACTGTTGTGGAAAATGAACATTTTAGGGATGTTTTACAATGGGACCCTAAAACAACAGTCCTATTATGTTAAATCACAGCCCCCTGTTAGATGTGACTCACTCTGTCCTAACACGGTCCCTGTTCAACTGTAAACCCTGTGTCCAAACCACCCTCCCCCATCTCCAGGTTCTTCAGGCCTTACAGAAGGAGCAGGAGCGGAACAGTCCGGTCCTGAAACGTTGAGTGCAGCAGACATCCTGGAGATGCTAGCTCATTGTCCGACCCCGTACCCTACCTGACTATGGAACACCGGTCACCAGTCCAGATTAGGCTGTGTGTGATGGCAGTCTACGAGACCCCCAGGGACCCTCTGGGCCAGGGACACCCAGGGACCCTCCGGGCCATGGAGAAACGCTCCAGGCCGGGGACAACCAGCCACTGTGCTCCCCCAGACCTGGCCCCTGCTGGTTGGGAACAGACTGGGCTGAGGGGTGACGAGGCCTTATTTTACCCCCCCCTCCACCCGACAAAAGCTGTGCCCTCTGCCCCAGTGTTAAACCAGGCTGAGGAAGGATGAAGGGGCCTCTTTAATGTACTTAACACTCCCAACGATTGCTAGCAGGGACTGTAGTGCCCATTTGGGACCTCACCCCTCTTCCACTATTTCCTACGTTTTCTTTGACTATTTTTCCCACCTCCCTCCCTCTCGTCTCCCTCTCGTCTCCCTCTCGTCTCCCTCTCGTCTCCCTCTCGTCTCCCTCTCGTCTCCCTCTCGTCTCCCTCTCGTCTCCCTCTCGTCTCCCTCTCGTCTCCCTCTCGTCTCCCTCTCGTCTCCCTCTCGTCTCCCTCTACTCCAGGACTCAGTGGCCTTTGGTCCTTCTGTGAGTCAGCGGAGGTTTTTACTGTTATTCTGTGTTTTGTTTGATGTGATGTGGCTTTGATGCTTTGTTTTATTTGTTTTCAGTTTGTATGTTCTGTTGATTGTTAATTCTTTGTTTCCGTACCATTCTGTGAAGTACAGGATTCCCAACAAGTAGCCACTGGCTAGTTTCATTTAAGAAGAACGGTTTGTCAACTTGAAATGACATATTACAGTTATTATTTTGTTCTTATGAATGTACAACGTAAATGCAAATGTATTTTTGGGTATCAGGTGCTGTTAAAGGCCCTGCAATATTACAGTTCACTTTAAAAGAAAGTTTTACCAACATCCTCACAGAGGAACTAAGCTGCCTGAAGAAATAAATGAATATTTAACGAAGTCCTTTGTTAATGTAGTTTTAAACTGGACGTGCTAAGGGGGATTTTTCTATAGTCTGGGACACAGTCACCCCACATTGCTGCGCTGTATATTACTGTCTCCCTAGTGTCCTTTTGTTTTTGCACATTTATTTTTCTCATTGAATGAATACCTAGTCTCTTCGCTCTTCTTATTGAATGTCGGTTAATAGGAACGTCTCTCTTTGTCCAGCACTGTAGTTTTGTTAAATAAGTTCTGATGATGATTGATGAGAAATGGATTTCAGCTAATATATTAAGCTTTACAGGCCATGATTGTGAGGCTGCTTCAGCAAATCAGTTGTCGTCCTGCAATCACCGTGCCAGTGCTGTCTATTGGAAGGATGGCGATCGGTGATGGTCTTATGTCGTACTGCTGTGGTATAGGGGTCATGGCCGTCATTCCTGTTTGGTCTAAGTCCATTATAGATGTCATCGCTCCGCCCGTCTCGCGACCCAATGGGAATCTGTTTTACTTCGTAGTGTGTCCGTGACAACCTCCCTACTGTACGTGGAGGACTTGTGTGAGGAGCTCTGCTTCTCGTTGTTTCAAACTCCCTGATCCAATCACCCTCGGTTTAGAGGCGTTCAGGCTCGGTGGGAGAACCCGCTAGTGTGCCGTTCAGTTCTCGGATATTAGTGCTGCTAATGCATCTACAGGTATCACCACGGCCTACCTAAAATCCATTACTTCAGAAGATTATGTATTTGAACCTGTTGCAAGAGCATTCTGGCTTTTACATTTGCATACTCAATACGCTGCGTCAAACCAGCAGTAGTAACAGGATGTCAGACCAACCCCCTTGTTCAGGTTGTTTCACAGCCTCATGCCTTGTGTGGAACGCCTGATCACAGTATGAAAAATAAACACACACACACACACACACACACACACACACACACACGCACACTTTCCCCTATGTGGTAAATGTCACGGTACTGCAATAAAGCATTTTGCACACTCTTAATCATACTTGTTTTATTTGTTTACTTGTGCAGTTTCACCTCTGCCGCTCCATTCAGATGTTGGCCTGTGGGGCCGTTGTCTGTGTTAAGCAGTTTTTCTCATCATGTTGCTAATAACTGAAGTACATGTATATGTAGTACTATATTTGGTCCAACCTACCCATTACCTGTCCTGAAGGCATTGTTTCTCATGGTTTTGTGAGCTTTCTTTTCGCGCCGTCCGTTTCACCGTGGCCTCTTGTTTCATTAGTGTGACCTTTCCTGAAGGTCAGCGGTCTGTTGAGAACTGGAGTGCATATTTGGGAGACAGTGGAGTCAAACCGGGGACTGGATCTCAATTGAAGTGTAAAAGCGAGACTGTTTCATGAAATAAAATACATATATGGGTTGATGGACGGTGACAACGTCCCTTTTTGATCCGTCTCAAGTTTGTATTCTCACTTGTTTTCCTGTTGTGGGACCAATTATTTCTTCACCCTAATAGAGGGTTATTGCTTTTAACACTGAGTAACACTGGGTTTTGGACGGCGTGCGCGACTTAAGAAATACTTGTCAATGCCTTGCAAACAACACTGCATTGAACACTGCATCTTCTGACGGGCAGACCTGCACATGGGTTAACCACACATGCATTTTCATCTAGCTCTTTTTTTTCTACTACCTTTAATGCAGTGGAACATTTTCATACCTAAACCGTTCATACCCAACCCCCAAAAACCACACACATCCCTCCCCTCCTCTGATGTTAAGGGGATGAAGTTTGTCCTGCGTTCAGAACATCTGGGTAGTTGCTGAGGTGTTGTGTTCAGGTTTATCTGCTTATCTTACGTGGAATCGGTCAGTCATGTGGTCCGCTCAGATCCTTCTGCTGTGCGTCCTGGGTGTGGCCCTTTGGTCAACCGCGATGGGCAACCGTAAGTAATTTGCACTTTGACTAGGATCCTGGAAACCAAATATTCATATTTCTGAATGATGTCTGACGAACGTCGGGTTGATTCACCCGTTAATGAAGATTTATCCAATGTGAAGTCTAGAAGACTAAACAGATCCTAAATCAGCCCTCTGGTTGAGTATTTTTTTCTGTTGGGGTAAGATTCAGTGATAATAATAACCAGTACATATTTTAAACAGATGGAAATATTCCTGAAGAATGCTGTTTCAAATATTACCCAAGAAAAATCCCCAAAGACGCCATACGGGATTATGAAGTGACCAGATCTGACTGCTCTAGGAAGGGAGTCGTGTATGTAGCCTTAAGTATTGAAACGTGATGTTTCCTTTACATGTATTCATGATGCTTTTTGAAATTCACAGATATTTACATGTCTGTTGTCTGGTCTCTTCCAGCTTCATCACCAAGAAGAGCTACCGCTTCTGTGCCAATCCAGATGATCCTTCAGTCGAGAAGATCATGAAATTCATCGATCAGAGTAAATTCTAGTAACCCCTGGAAAAAGCCTAAAATACACTGTCTTCAGCTTCAAAGCTTTTGGCTTGCATAGACTAACTCTTATTTACCATTAGTTTTAATGTCAAATAATATGCTACTAATCATTACCTTTTATAGTATGTGGGTCATAATAAATATATTCTTACATGAAATGTGTCTGAGTTTGTACTTTTCGTGTAAATATTAAAACCACACTGTTATGATAGGGTTAGGGTTATGATGTTTAATACATTTGGTTAGTCATTTTTTATGTGTTTGTGGAAAAATAGGGGGGATTGTGTTTATTCCAAGTATAATTTGATTTGTTTGCTATATTATTAACAATATGTTACATGCATACACAAATGTGAACAGGAACTCGGCAACGCATCATGCGTAAACCAGCATTTAGCTGTGTTAATTGGCCATATATCCCACTGTAATTATAAAACATGTTAAACAATATGAGACACAGAACTTATATTTTTTATAGATTTGGTTTAGTTAAAAGGTAATTCACATGATAAGTTGAAACAACAGATAGGGCTAATTTAAGCGGAGAGGCCGACAGTGATACGCTCACGACAGTGGATAAAGAGATGGGGAAACCCCTTGTTTCTAAGCGCCTACGTCTGAAGTCGTACTTTACAATAAGTTAAATAACAGTTCCGACCATCCCTATCATACACTTTGGTTGTTTTGAGACACAGCTTTAGTCTGTTGTCCAGCGTACTGGCACAGCAACGTCTTGTCTCCATGAGATTCTTTTAAGATGTGTGAAAAGATGAGTATTAAGTTGTTTTAACGCCCGGCCTGGTGTGGAAGTGTGAACGAGGGTTTAGGTCATTGTTTTGTTTAAAAGGCAATCGGGTGGATATTTCCTTGGGTCAACGCCATGCATGTAAGATTAAACAGATGACATCTTTGCTTAGATTACTAGCCAACTCTACACACGGTAATATATGTCACCTTACATGTTAACAGACTTCATTTTCCATTCATGCTATAGCATGTCAAAGACATGGTTCTGTTGCACGAATATCACATTCCCTTAGCAAGCAGCTAACCAACAACGAGATGGTTAAGACCGCGAAAGCGGCGACTAACGGAAACTGCTGTGCACCAGTCAAAATGTGGTAAAAAACAGTAGTTCAATTGTCTGTCGTGGATATTTATTGGGGAAAGATTAAGTTAAGGTCTGCCCAAACCTGTTCCTGGAGATCTACAGTACTGTAGGTTTTCCCACCAACTCTAAATTAGCACACGTTATTCTAATAGTTAGCTTGATGAAAAGCTTAACCGGGTTAGTTCCAAATGGGGTCGAAGAGAACCTACAGGACAGCAGATCTCGAGGAACAGTGTTGGGCCGCCCTGAGGTAATGACTCGCACATTTTGAGAACCAGGAAGCAACCGAACATATGACTTTAGCTGGTTTCAATTCTCATAAACTCAAGAAGATACAGACAACCAGAGACTGAAGGATGGTGCTGTTCTTAGTGGTTTTAGAGACAGTCATCTCTCTCCTGGCTCATTCAGCTACAGCTCAGAGTAGGTTAAATGTATTAATTGTGTCATTATTGGCAATGTATACTGAATATTAAAAATACATTAGAGATACTAAAATATTACACTTTACTAAAATTAAGTACCAATAATTGGAATTAATCCTGTAGTGACTACACTTTATGGAATTAATCACTTCTCTCTATAATATATAGCAGGCACCTTGACTGGGGAATCAGTATCTTATGGAGAGTTTAAAATGACATCTGATTCTCACTGGACACCTCCTGGGACGTGGAGTAGTTGGATCGCAACCATTCAGCAAACTGAACCAACGACCGAGACCATTAAACCAGCAACCAAACCAACAAGATTGACCATTCAACAACGTACGACCAAACCAAAAAGAGGTACCATTAATCCACCATGACAGGGGCCAACAGATTCAGAATCAGATAAGAATGAATGAACTAGAAATTTCAAGGAATAAATGTTTTATATGAAAGCAGGTACAACACAGTGTTCGTACTGTATGTGTATCTATATTTCATACTAACTTGTGATGCCCTTCATAGCCCTCACTGTCTTCTATACAGGTACATGAAAGTGATCATTAGCAGGAAATGAAAATAACAGATTTTCATAATGTAATTGAGATAAAATGTAATTCTCTAAATAAGTCAAGAGCCACTATTAGCTGATTGTTTCAGCCGGGGGTATTAAAACCAGGTAAACTATTACAGGGTTGTGAACCAACCTGTAGGAGTTCCCATATGCTCATACAAATACCCAATCTAAAACCCCAAAGAGGAAGTACATACAATTTCAAGGCCACATCATTCATCAGTATACCATTTTAAACATTTATGCTACGAGAAGATCATGTTGGCTGTGTCCACTGACAGCAGGTGTCTTCAGGTAAAATGTAGATCCGCAACATATCTAGGTGGGCTTTGGACATGGTTGACTTGGTGGTCTGTGGGTGGTAACAGAAAGAGTCGTCAGACAATCTAGATCAGAAACATGAAGGTGGACATTGGAAGAGAACAGCTGGTAGTCCTCAGGTAGGTTAAGTCTTGAGGCATGTTCCTAGGGCTAAACCCCACCTGGGATCCAACCGGGTACCAGAGAAATTGGAGAGGGCAGAACTAAAATCCATTAGAATACCGGATAAATTAGAGAGAGCTGACTTAAACAGATCCTAAATCAGCCCTCTGGTTGAGTATTTTTTTCTGTTGGGGTAAGATTCAGTGATAATAATAACCAGTACATGTTTTATACAGATGGAAATATTCCTGAAGAATGCTGTTTCAAATATTACCCAAGAAAAATCCCTCAACAAGCCATCAGGGATTATGAAGTGACCAGATCTGACTGCTCTAGGAAGGGAGTCGTGTATGTAGCCTGAAGTATTGAAACGAGATGTTTCCTTCACATGTATTCATGACGCTTTATGAAATTAACTGATATTTACATGTCTGTTGTCTGGTCTCTTCCAGCTTAATCACCAAAAAGAGCTACCGCTTCTGTGCCAATCCAGATGATCCTTCGGTCGAGAATATCATGAAATTCATCGATCAGAGTAAATTCAAGTAACCCCTGGAAAAAGCTTAAAATACACAGTCTTCAGCTTCAAAGCTTTTGGTCTGCATAGACTAACTCTTATTTACCAGTAGTTTTAATGCCAAATAATATGCTACTAATCATGACCGTTTATAGTATGTGGGTCTTAATAAATATATTCTTACATGAAATGTCTGATTAATTGAGTTTGTACTTTTCGTGTAAATATTAAAACCACACTGTTATGATAGGGTTAGGGTTATGATGTTTTATACATTTGGTTAGTCATTTTTAACGTGTTGGTGGAAAAATAGGGGGGATCGTATTTATTCCAAGTATAATTTGATTTGTTTGCGATATTATTAACAATATGTTACATGCATATACAAAGGTGACCAGGAACTCGGCAACGCATCATGCGTTAAGCAGCATTTAGCTGTGTTAATTGGCCATATACCCCACTGTAATTATAAAACATGTTAAACAATATGAGACACAGAACTTATTTATATATATATGTCTTGTCTCCAGGAGATCCTTTGAAATGTGCGAAGAGATAAGTACCATGTATTTGAAGACCAGCCTTCCGTGTAGGTGTGAACGAGGGTTTAGGTCATTGTTTCGTTTCAAAGGCAATCGGGTGGATATCGCCATGCATTTGAGATTGAACAGATGACATCTTTGCTTAGATTACAAGCAAATTCTACACGATAATACTTGTTACCTTACATTTAACAGACTTTATTTTCCTCCATTCATGCTATAGCAAGTAAAAAACATGCTCCCCCATATCAATGTCAAGCTAAGTTACAGAACTTCTCACTTTATATTGTATAACTGGGTCACATTCAGTGATTGCTGTGCTACCGCAACCCTATCACATTTCCCTTAACAACCAGCTAACCAACAGCGAGATGGTTTCTGCAGTGCAGTGTGGTACTTGTCAGTGGCTTGTATTTGATCTGTGTGGTTTTGGCAGTAAAACTATTTCTCCGGATATCAGCTCACTGGTACTGTCTGAATGTTTTATGGTTACATCAACTTCAAGGCTGTTAACGTTTGGTATTCACTTTTGTTATAAAAAACATCAGCTTTTAATAATTGTTATCAGTCAATAGCCGGCATTAAGGAAAACCCTGCACTGCACCAGGCAAAATGTGATAAAATACCAGAGGGCGAGTCATGGTCATGACCAGGTATTGGTAGAACATCTAGTGAGACCCAAGTTAGTGAGAGCCAGGAAGCAACTGAAGATCTGCCGATAGCTGGTTTCTATTCTCAAAACCTCAAAAAGATGTAGTCAACCATAGAAACTGAAGGATGGTGCTCTTCTTAGTGGTTTAGGAGACCGTAGTCTCAGTTTACTAACATTTTGTATCAATAGCAGACACCTCAGCTCAGGGAAACCCCTGGGACGTGGACTGGTTGGACTGCAACCATTCAGCAAACTGAACCAGCGACACATAACTTAAAAAAACCAAGAACCTAACCAGCAAGAAAGACCATTCAACAACCAGGAATCAAATCAACAAGACAGACCGTTTAACAACCGGCATTCAAATCAACAAGACAGTCCATTCAACAACCAGGAATCAAATCAACAAGACAGACCTTTCAACAACCAGGAATCAAATCAACAAGACAGACCATTCAACAACCAGGAATCACATCAACAAGACAGACCATTTAACAACCAGCAATCAAATCAACAAGACAGACCAATCAACAACCAAGAATCAAATCAACAAAACGGACCATTCAACAACCAGGAAATAAATCAACAAGACAGACCATTCAGCAACCAGCATTCAAATCAACAAGACAGACCGTTTAACAACCAGCATTCAAATCAACAAGACAGACCGTTTAACAACCAGCATTCAAATCAACAAGACAGACAGTTTAACAACCAGCATTCAAATCAACAAGACAGACCGTTTAACAACCAGCATTCAAATAAACAAGACAGACCGTTTAACAACCAGCATTCAAATCAGCAAGACAGACCGTGATTTTACCATTCAATGTTTCTTACGATATTTCATGTAATATGAGGTCATTTAAGAGAGTAACCAAATTTAATTTACTTTGAGTATGTTTTGATAGGAATCCATATGAAGTAGTTATTTGTTCCATCTTAATAGCCTCACATAAAACCATTGTTAAATATTATTACAGATGGTTAAATATTGCTGGCCCACAATGGGTAATGTAATTAGCATGTTAAATGATAATTGTGGTTTTATGAAATCCTGTTAGAGGGGCTTAATCATGCTCTGTGCTGTATTCCAGCATATAGTAAAGGGAACAAAACTGTCACGGTTGAGGCAAACTAAGGCGCAGAAACCACAATGATCCACAACACAGCAATTAAACAGAGCAACTTGAATAGGGTCCCCAATTAGAGGCAATATGGGACGGCTGCCTCTAATTGTGAAAAACAAAATTGCAGCGCAGAGATGCCTAGAGTCACCTCTGCAATCAGGTGCTGACAGTGGCCCCCAGGCACTTAGAGATGCCTAAAGTCACCTCTGCAATCAGGTGCTGACAGTGG
>JACXGJ010005418.1:0-39254 GCA_016801105.1 Esox niger
CCATGTCCCTTTCTCTCTCCTCCATCACCTAACCATGTCCCTTTCTCTCTCCTCCATCACCTAACCATGTCCCTTTCTCTCTCCTCCATCACCTAACCATGTCCCTTTCTCTCTCCTCCATCACCTAACCATGTCCCTTTCTCTCTCCTCTATCACCTAACCATGACCCTTTCTCTCTCCTCCATCACCTAACCATGTCACTTTTTCTCTCTTCTATCACCTCTCTTTGTTCTTTTTCAAACTTTCCACCCGTCTTTTGCCATCTCAGTTTAGCTTTGTTTCGCTGTAACTTTCCATTTCCTCTGTTTCACTCAAGAGAATACATCTCAGTGTCTTACATTCAAATATGGATAGTTAATTAATACCATATGAAAAGTTTTTTGCACAATCCCCTTATTTCAGTGAGTCCAATGTAATTGGGCAAATTAACACGTTCATAAATGAATGTTAATTGTTAGTAGTTTGTCAAGAATCCTTTGCAGGCAATAACTGCTTGAAGTCTGGAACGCACCTAATGCTGGCTTTACCTTTTGTGATGCTTTGCCGGGCCTTCACTGCAGCGGTCTTCAGTTGTTTGTTCGTGGGTCTTTTTGCCTTACGTTTTGTCTTCAGCTAGAGAAATACATGCTTGATCAGTTTGAGATCAGGTGATTGACTCTGCAATTGTGGAATATTCCACTTATTTGCCTTAAAAAACTCCTAGGTTTCTATCACAGTATGTTTTGGTTCCTTGTCCATCTGTAATGTGAAGCACCATCCAATCAACTTCGCTGAATTTGTCTGAATCTTAGCAGACAATTTATCCCTGTACACATCAGAATTAATTTGTCTGCTTCTGTCTACTGTCACATCGTCAATAAACACTAGTGACCCATGTTGATTTGGCCACACCTAATGGTCCTGTATCTCTTTGATTTATTCAAATCTTTATGCAGCCTAAGGATGGCCTGTTTCACTTGCATTGAGAGCTCCTTTGACCACATGTTGTGGATTCACAGCACCAGCTTCCAAATGTGTATCAACTCCAGATCTTTTACCTGCTTAAATGATGAAGAAATAACTAAGGAATAGCCCAAACCTGTCCATGAAACAGCTTTGGAGTCAATTGTCCGATTACTTTTGGTCCCTTAAAAGAGAGGGGGCTACATATTAAAGAGCTGTAATTCCTAAACCCTTCCTCCACTATGGATGTGAAAACCCTCAAATTAAAGATGATAGTCTTAATCTTAAGCTCTTACTTACTATTTAACTGTAACTTGAGTAAATTTTGGTAACCCGCCAAAATTACAAAACCTGTGTTAGTGTCCAATTATTTCCAGACCTAACTCTATATGAGCTTGTCCGAAATCCCATTCCAAAACCATGGGCATTACTATGGTGTTGCCCCCCATGCAGCTATAACAGCTGCTACTCTTCTCGAAAGGCTTTCCACAAGATTCTGGAGTGTCTCTGTGGGAATTTGTGCCCATTAAGCCAAAAGAGCATTTGTCAGGTCAGGCACTGATATTAGACGAGAAAGCCTTGCTCCCATTCACCATTCCAATTCATCCCAAAGGTGTTCAGTGGGGTTGAGTTCAGGGCTCTGTGCAGACCACTTGAGTTACTCCATACCAACCATATTGAACCTTGTCTTTATGAACCCTGCTTTGTGCACAAGGGCACAGTCATGCTGGAACAGGAAAGGGCCTTCCCCAAACTGTTGCCAAAATGTTGGAAGCATCCAATTGTCTCTTTGTATCCTGTTCAATTAGAATGACCATTCACTGGAAATAAGAGGCCTCTCCGGTAGGTCATGTTTTGCTGGATAGTGAGGCCAGATAGTGAGGCGTGATTCATCACTCCAGAGAACACGTTTCCACGGCGGTGTGCTTTACACCACTCCAGCTGACGCCTGGCATTGTGCATGTTAGTGTGAGGCTTGTTTACAGCTGCTCGGCCATGGAAACCCATTTCGTGAAGCTCTTGAAATGCAGAACTATCAAATAGGACTTGTGGCAAAGGTGGCATCTTATGTGCCACATTAAAGGTCACTGAGCTCTTCAGTATGACCCATTGTACTGCCATTGTGTGTCTATAGACATTTGGTGACTATGTGCTGAATTTAACGCACCTGTGAGCAAGGGGTGTGGCTGAAACACCTGAACTCAATAATTAGTCCGTGTCCACATATGTTTGCAATGCAGTGCATCTAAATACAAATGTAATTGAACTGGTTTCACAAAATGTATTGTCAGATCATAAATAGTCTGCGATTTCTCTAGCTACCGTTCATGCTTGTCTTCTTTATCAACAGTCATGACTAACTTTAAATGACTACTCCTGCACTGCAACAATGATGTGTCGTCTCCCTGAGCAACACTGTCAAACAAGGACCCATGCTTAAAAGGAAGGTTTTATGAAACCAGGATCACTGCCTGGCTTCAATTCACAACACTCTGGTCATCCTGACGGCAAAGGCGTCATTCAAGAAGGCACCACTTTTAGTTAGCGTTTAAAAAACGAATTATGGACGACACAACCTCATTGTCCTCAATGGTAGATGAGGTTCTGAAAGGCAATACAGCAGTAAAAATTCTGAATAACAAAAGTAATTAAAGAGATGAATATTACATATATTCACAATGTTGTTTGTACCCTTCCGGTTTCCGTTTTATCATGTCAACTGGTCAAACATGCTGTGATTGCACATTGTTCGTCTTACTGGCAACACTTATTTTCTGCCACTCTCTCTATAGAGCAAATGAGCAGTTGGCTCTTTTTTTTTGGTTGATTCTTTCCAATTTGTCGATTAGTTATTATTTTCTCCTGATATTTTGGGTTCCATCTGTTGCTTGTCTCATGTTCTATGGGGTCAGGTTTTATATTATTTTTCATGGCAGGGAGGGCCCTTCTTGCCTTTTCTCTGGTTAGCTTTGACACTGATCGGGTTTAACAATGTTGACAGATATATTTTAAATGACCATATTCGTGGCCAATATGAAGAAATGTTGCACATTCGGGCAAACCAGCCCTCAAAATACGTGTGTGTGTGTGTGTGTGTGTGTGTGTGTGTGTGTGTGTGTGTGTGTTTAACAGAGAGAGCCAGCAGTGCATTTGCCCTACACATAATACATTATGAAAAAGGGAACCAGCAATGATTACTTCAGCAATTTCTAGGAACCCTGTGTTAAATCCACAGATTAGCTCCCCAAAGGACAACACCGTTTTATCATAGTAATGCTATAAAATATGCCATAGGGCCCAAGTGATTCATTATAATGCCTCGTTTTAGTATCAAACATATTTTCACAAGACAATAACATACTACAATATATTGTTTATATGAAGTGATCACTTCCTGTGCACCAGTGTCACTAAGAAGCTACTTATGAGTTCTGGAAATATAACAGGAAACAGCCTGCCAGAGACCACTTCCTGTTTGCCAGTTAACCTTTGCAGCCCAAACTGTATGGTTTTCCTCAACTTTCCCTTTTTCAAGGCCCTGGTAATAATTTATTGTTTCAACTCTTAACGCATGTTCACTAGTGCTGGTAAAACTGTGCTAAAAACAGTACTCCGGTATGCTTGGTAGTATGCTAGGACTCTCTTTCCTCTAACCTTTGTTTAGTCGCCTTATTACTCTTACTTTACTCTTTTTATTTTCTTTGAAAATTACTGAAAAGCAGTCCTGGTAGTCCTTTATCAGAAAGCCACAGATCGACAAATCAAAGCAAGCCCTGGGATGTCTGTCATCCTCAAGCCTATTATGACTGTAGAAGGAACAAGAACATTGAAATGCTCTGAATGTGTTAAAGTGTGATGGCATTAGGGACAGCCCAGGTTACGTAACTGTAAAAACTCTTACTGCAAGCTGTGACACAACAACATCCTATTTTTATTCCCTCCATCCCGGCCCCTCCCTCTTATATGCACTTTAGTTTAATCACACATTGATTTTGAAACCAAGCACAGTGGAAATAAAATCTTACTAACTGTGGTGACTTTAATGACTTATCTGTTCTGTGAGGATGGTCTATCAAATCAGTATATATGTGCCTAAGGCAATCATTTTTTTTACCAGTTCATAATTTGTTGCTGTTTTCTTGCTGGCCAATAATGAGAACCAGGTACTGTGTCAATCTACGCAAGCACTAATATTTAGAGTTGTTCTTAGGCACCCCACATTCCAGAGATACCTTACTGCTGTTATAAATTGTTTACCACAAAACAAAGAACAGTACAAATGTGTGTGATGTCATACCATTGGTATACAGTCTTTGATAAACTGGATGTTTGAATTCTGAATGCTGATTGGCTGATAGCTGTGTTATATGAGACAGTATACCACAAGTGTGACGTTACATCAAATTTTACTGCTCTAATTCCATTGGTAACTGGATTATAAGACCTATAAGGCATTTTGGGGCTTTGTGAAACATTGCAGATATACCGCATTGTAGCATGCCTAAGAACAGCTCTTAGCCGTGGTATGTTCATCATGTATCACACGCCGTTGTGCCTTATTTCTTAATTATAAAGCGTGATTTGAATGCTGATTGGGGATGTGAAACTGTATGTGACATGTATGAAATCGCTTTTTACTACTCTATCTTAAGAACTGGTTTGTAAGCGCAATAAGACATCTGGGGTTTGTTATGTACTGCGAATATACCACGGCTAAGAGCTGTGTCCAAGCACTCTGATACGGTCTGCCTCCGCACAGCTCTTAGATGTGAGTACTGGCCATATACCACACCCCCTTGTGCATTACTGGCCATATACCACACCCCCTCGTGCATTTTTGGCCATATAGCATACCCCCAGTGCATTGTCGGCCATACACCACGCCACCTTGTGCATTATTTGACATACACCACACTCCCTCGTGTATTATTGGCCATATACCACACCCCCTCATGCTTTATTGCTTACGTCTAATTCATCATCAACTGTATGTAAAACTGATTTTTTAAATCTAAACTGCTCAGCCAACTGTATTACAAAAGACATTGCATTCTGAACTGGTCCTACGTTTAGCTACCTCTCTCTTTCTTCCCCCCTCTCTCCCATTTTCTTTCCAGTGGTGGGCAGACAGGCGGCATGACGGAGGAGAAATGCCCCCAGCTAGTAGACTACTTTGTGGTGGCAGGGCTGGCACCTGGGGGCTCTGCCCCGCTGGATGAAGACGGCCAGCAGAGAGGGGGCCGAGCTGTGGAGCCGGTCACAGACCTGGCGGTGATTGCCCGAGGCCTGGGAGAGGAGGTGCCCGAGGGCTTCACCTGTATTGAGAAGACCCAGGGGGGCCACCCAGCCGAGCTGAGTGCCGGACTCATCAACAACCCACACATGTACCTGTGTTACCGCCGGGGGCATGACAAACCTCCGATCCTGGATGTTGGGTGAGACTCTAGAAGCAAGGAAAATAACTATTTTATCCCATGTTCAGACTGGAGCCGCAGGCATTAACACAACATCCACATAAAGGTCTGCGTTTTGTTTGGGACTCACCTACTGTAGAACTAGCATAGTGCATTAACATGCTACAACCATTCATATCTGACCTCAGAAAAAGATTCTGCTGCCCCAAGCTTCAAATACAACCTGTTTTCAGCATCGAAGTTGCAGGAAGAAGAACTTGAACTGGGATGGGGGAGCTGCCCTCCTCGAGACCAGATGTTGCTGTAGGAAGAGCCTGGGTACCGCTGTAGGGTTTCAACGTGTAGGGGGACTAAATATAGGGGGGACAGTTCCCCTGCGGCTCTGTAGGAAAGCACCATGGTCTTCTAGTGCGAAACAGCTTCAATTGAAAGCTAGTGGGATGCGTAAAAGAGCAGGGTCACGTGGGAAACTGGTGATGTTTTTTTAAAATCAGTCATGGAGAGGTCTTGGAGTGGATAGGCTTTCCCATGGAGAAAGCAGCTCTGGATGAGGTAAGGCTTGAGGCGGTGGGCCAATGTCCAAGCAGAGTTATGAGTCACCACCTGGGTGTCAGAACTGAGGAAGGAGAAAGGTAGTTGAGGATCACCCTAACAGCATAGATTGAAGAGACCCAGCGGGAATCTGATGGGTGACTAGTTTAGAGAGGAGAGTGCCTGGACAGGACCTGTTCCGCTGACAGTCTGCCTGCCCCACACAGGGCGTGAACCAGTGACACCCTCCCTGACAACGTTATAACCATTATACAAGAGGTATGCACTGAATTGATCCCCCTGCATCTTTACAAGGTAGCTGGAGTGATCTTATTGTATATTCTTAAACTCTGTTAGAAATACCCTAACAAGAATTTCTGTCTTTTGGGCAATACTCATTTCAACTTTACCGACAACCTGTGAATTTGACCTTACCTTGTGTTACTTGTGTTAAGTTTTTTTTTCCATTTCAAAAGATTCCACAAGGTATTTCAGCAACCACACCAATATGTTTGTTTACAGCCATTGAACCGGTGATTTTGTTCAAGTTCTTGCTTAATATTTATTTAGCCATAATGCTGACTTTAGCTGAAGTCCCAGCTGACACTCCAAACAAAAAGTGGACTATAAACGCTGTCCAGTTTTTGAATACATCTCATCCTATGTAAATGTCATGTTGTTATTATAATGAGAACTTCAACCAACCTCACTAATTGCTGATTACTAATTCATTGATGAAAATTATCTTACTACTATACTGTGTGGTGGTTTCACCTAGCTCTGTTAAAATGTATGTACTGTATGTCGCTCTGGATAATAGCATCTGCTAAATGAATAAAAATGTAAATGCAACATAAATCGTATATAAAATGAATGGAACCAGACACAATTTTTACAATAATTGTATTATTCTGACATGGTATAAATAATTTTGGAAACTATGACTGAACAGAACAGGAGTGATGCTGGTCATTCTGGAAGACAGTAATCCAAAACACATAATTTGTCTACATCTGAATGGCTGAAAAGCAAAATATATAGCATATTTGGGAATAGCTAGGTCGGACTGAAATTCAGTTGAGATGTTCTGGCAGAACGTGAAGAGCAGTTCATTCTGAGTCCGAGCAGTTTTGTATGAAAGCGTTGTCCTGAATTCATCCACAGAGACGTTAGAGACTAAAATTGAAGGAAGTGACGGGTAGCAGTTTTTAATACTACATGACTTAGATGCACAGAAATAGTGGATGTCAATGTAGTTAGTAACACTGACTCGCTGTCCTGACCCACAGGGTGCTGTATGAGGGCAAAGAGGCTGTGAAGCAGGGCTGGTATGTGATTGAGACCACACCCTACAGCCGCTCTGCCAGCCTGAGCTCTGGGGGGCCGGCCGCCCATCGCACCTTTCTGACATACCGCCGGGCCCACGAGTCCCAGGCCCTCCACACCCTGGGGGTAACTGACATCTCCCTCCTGCTGCCCAGTAAGGGCGAGGCGGCCCCTCACACCTTCTGCCGGGTCGACAAAAACCTCAACACTGGCATGGTATGCTTAAAGAACTATCTGTTTTCCACACAGTGTATTCAGTTTTATTGCTAAAACATGTGAAGGCAATTTCTTTGCTAGCGGTGGCTGAAATGTTTTGAAGTTTATAATGAAAACTGAACCACTGATTACTTTCAGGGAAATCTTGTTCGTCATGTTGATAAACAGTGAAACCCCCCTTAACTCGCTCTTGCCCATTGTTTGTCCCACTTACTCTCACTGCTTTGTTGTTCTCCCCACAGTGGGGTCCAGCCTTATACCTGTGTTATAAGAGAGCTGTAGCCAAAGCCAATGCCCTCGTCTATGAAGCAGGTATGGTTTCCATAGTAACAGCAGCAGACATCCTGATGTGTCACTATGTGACTTTATAAACTGAGAAGGCCTGTAGACCTTTACTGCTTGCAATTAAAAGAAGACAAAAATCAAAGTGCCATCTTAATTATGTGTGTCTATCCGTGTGTGTCTGTCTGTCTGTCGGTGTGATTCCCAGGTCTCATCAGTCGGTATCCGGAGGCGGACGTGGAGTCATTCCCCCTGCCAGAGTCTGTGCCTATGTTCTGTCTGCCGATGGGTGTGACAGTGGAGAGCTGGCCCCTCAACACCAAATACCAGCTCCCTGTCTTTTCCACGTTTGTCCTCACCAGCGCCAGTGGAGACAAGGTGGGTGTGCCTGCCTGGCTAACAGGCTCTCAGGCATTCTAATACACTAATACTCCACCATGATTAGACTGCCCAATGCAGTAGGCTACAGTTCAAGCTCTATAGGAAAGTTGTTGTATATAATGTCAGTTTTGTCCTGAGCTTATGACATATTTCTCTTATGGCAAAATGGTGTACTCTAATACCACCAGTAATATTGAGAAATGATCAAGTAATAGAGCCTTTCCTCATTCTAATTAATCCAGACAGCAAGCACAAAAGGCTCTGATGAAAGGTCCAGTTTATTGTATGCAAACTGATATCATCCTAGGATTCACCCAGGATAAATCTACCCCTTTTTTAAAACCGTTCCAGGCCCTCCTCAGACCTATTTCCAGCCAAATGACCCCTGTGTTTTTACCCTGAGCCATCATCATCGCCATCATCACCCTCCTCTCCTCTGCCTTCCTCCTCTCTTCCCTCTGCGTCCTTTCAGTCTGGCTCACAACACGGTGTTATTATTCCCTGCCTTGTACTGGTGGAGCTGTTGATTCTCCTTGTAAATTAAACACAATCAGGACTGTTTAACTACAAAAACAACTCTAGTTAACTAGTATAGCAACAGGATGTTTACAAATGCTATGATACTAGTGCTGAAATGGCTATATTGAAAAGATGGAGTTCACTCAGCAGAAGGGTAATGCAAACAACATTATAGTGCAGAGATGGTTCATGAAGCTCACCTTCACTTGGCCCCTCTTTCTTTTTCCATGTTTCAGTTTGAACAGTTTCAAAGCCTGAAATCTTCTGGTCATGTCCTCTAGCTGAACCTCCACCTTGTCTTTGTACTTCCTCTCCAACTCCAGTTTTCTCTTTCCCCATAGGACCTCCATCTTTTTCATCTCCCTCCTCTTGTCCTCCAACCATTCCCTCACTCTTCTAAACATAAGAATTGGTTTTTAATCAACTTGCCTGGTTAAAGAAAATCATGTTGTTTTGGGCATTTCAACGGATCTCAAAGACAGTTGCATTCCATGTTTATAATGTAGTCTAGTCTTTGTCATTTTGTCAAATATATGCAAAAGGTTTATTCACATTTTTACTGTATTGTAAAACCAATTCCTTATTTCACTCTGGGAAGAGCAATGTAACTCTCTGATGCTGTGATCCCCTAGCTTGAATTATTTGGATAGAGAGACAGTCCAGCAATTACTTCAAGCAATTTATGAACTAAAACATATTTGTTTTTATTCCTCCTAAACATATTTGTTTCCATCAATCCCTGTTGATTTCTCTTAAGGACCACCCTCAGACATTTTGGAGAGTCTTTCAAGTAAAAGAATCTTGCAGCTCAAATGTACAGTCAATTAAATCAGTGAAATGAAACAAGAAAAGGTATGTTCAAAAGGAAAAGCAGAGCATAGAATAGCTAGATTGTCAGCAGCTTCGTCGACTATATTCACTGTTTATCACTGTACTCATAACTATATCCGATAGTACTGTACATGTTAGCCATTTACTGTAATATAGCTTCATAGCTATTTGCTATTTTTGGGTAAGATGAAAATCAGCTTTTTGTTTTTCTAGTACTTGTACTCTCTGTGGTAACAACATACAGTAGTTAAATGTAATCTAATTATATACTTCCGGCAATTAATATGGTTAGATGGAAATTCACAAAAAAATAAGTATATAATGTTAACTGTAAATGAATGGACTGGTTTACCGAAGTCCATCAGTGGCGTTGAGTCCTGGACTGCCCCCGCTCTTTCGTTTTAGTCTTCGTGGCATGGACACACAACTAATTGATTTGATGAACAGAAGCTCCAATGAATGTATAATATCAATTTTAAAATGCAGAAATAACAAAGATGTATCTTCTAAGGGTGTTTCACCGACTGAATATTTTGTAATGTGATGTGTTCTTTTAACTTTGTTGTTTATATTTAATAACAATTACCATAGTAACCTATTGACTTTGAATAGTGACAGCAAGGAAAATATGCTCTGATGAAAATGTGGGTTTATGACATCACATTGACAAGCCACTAATAAGGTGTTAATTGGTCAATCTGTGGTTGTAATAACAAAATCGAAATCAGTAACCAATTAGGACGGGGTATTCATATTTTCAAAAATCCCATGGCTACCAATAAATTGTTTATCGGTTGTAGTCTAACAGTAATGAACCCTTGGTGTTCTAATGGTGATACATACCAATTTTTTGTTGTTTGACTTGCATGTTGCAATTCAGTATCATGCTTTCCTACCTCAATTCCAGGATTTGGGTTACCTAGAGATGCAAAATAACTTACGTTTAAAATGAATTACATAAAATTAAAAAATAATACCCACCATTTCTCTCAGCATCCATAACATTTGCTGAATGTAACTGTCCACTCAGTGTCATAGTTCAAAGCATTTAGCTTTTGATGAATATTACTCCTCTTTTTGTGTCTTCTTGTCCCATCTTAGGTTTATGGTGCTGCCATCCAGTTCTATGAGTCGTTCCCTCGGGAGTGCCTCTCGGAGCGGCAGAGTGTGCGTCTGGGCCTGGTGAGTGTGGTAGACAGGAGGCCCATCACCAATCGCACACTGCAGGTGAAGAAGAGTGTGTGTGTTCTTTCCCATTGGCCGTTCTTCACAGTTTTCCAAAAGTTCCTGACCTTCGTCTACCGATACTCCATCTCCGGACCCCATGTGCTGCCCCTCGAGAAGTGAGTGACCCCTAATTTAAAAATTCTACAGTGTTTTTATAAACCTATACTAGCTATTGGCTAACATACCTATTAGCTATTGATTGATGTTATGATTATCCGGTTGATTATATTTCCCTTTAGTTATTTTTTATTTACCTGTATCTGTATTTTGGAAATGACATGCTATGTAAGTCTGCTATTTCTCTTGGTGTTAACAAACTTGTCTCACTGCTTTACAACCATGTTATATTACATTTTGTAGGATTTTTGGGATCCCTTTCCGCATAACTTGTGCATGTAAACACAAAAGTCAAGCAAAATGGAATCTGATGTTGGAGCTAAAGTTTTGAATTAAACTACTGAACGTGTTCAACATCTAAAGACCTGTGTCACTATCCATTTAAATAAATACAGATGTGGTTGTGAACCAGTCAACTGGTTCTTTCAATATGAGCGTCTCATCTCTCTCCAGACACATCTCCAGCTTCATGCACAACGTCCCTTTCCCCTCCCCTCAGCGGCCTCGCATCTTAGTGCAGGTATGACCATCTTGTTCACATTCTCTCCCTTGTATTGATTCCACAGCACATATTAAGACACCTTATTCAACTAAAGCATGACAAAATATCAATTGGGACAGGTGTAATAGTTCTAGTTAGAACGAAAGCCTGCCTGCCTGCCTCTGTGTGTGTTTGTGTGCGCTACAAGGGGACATGTACCCTGATTTGACACAAAAAGCTTTATGGTATTTCTCTCTAAAGACTTTTACTTCCTCTCTCACAGGAAATAGGCGTTGAGTGGTTAGTGTGTGCAGATGGACTGGGTAAAAATATCACCCAAATGGTTTACATTGTGTACAGAGGCCAAATATATATGCAGTCATATAATGACATTTCTTCTTGAATAGAAAGCATTTGTTATCAAAGGTTGTTATTGCATTTTCACAAAATCACTTTAGAACCAACACTTCTCGTAGCCATTGATGAGTTTCTGCACCTTTTGTTCTGGCAAGTTTTCAGCAGAAAGTGCCCTCTAACCTTTGCAGTTTTCTGCTGCTTTCGCCAGTTTCTGAATGTTTTGCAGCTCTGGCTCCTCTTGAACAGTCATGCATCTCTCAACCATTCCCAGGTGCTTTTTGATATGTGATTGGGATTCTTGTCCTGTTGGAAGAACTTTCAGTTGTGATTTTGTGTTTGGACACATGATTGCACATTGGACTGAACACCTGATGATAATAAAGCTAATAAGTCTACATAGTAATGTTATCCACCTCCTGAGCACTGATCTGTTATGCCAAACAGCTATTTATATAGCTCATAGAACATTTCTCCCCAGTTTATTGACATCTTTAGGTGGGTATTTGAGCAGTTAAATCTGTCTTTCTTCTGATTCCCTACAGCGGTGGGGTCGCTCAATATTTACAAGCATCTGAATCGAGCACTAAATCGGGCCTGAAATCATTTTGGGCAAATGTACGGTATTGCTGTGTGGTTGCCTTGCTGCCTCTCCTATTAAGGATATTTAGATGTGTGTAAGATATTGTCAACTTTAAGGTTGTTTGTCTAACTTTAAGGTTGTAGCTTTTCTAGTTGGATAATAACACCAAATACACAGCAAAAGACCTTTGAAAAGAGTTCTCTAGAATTAATGCTGGACTATTCTTGAGTGGACAGTTAAGACTCCTGATCTGAATCACTTTCCAAACCTCTAGCAAGAGCTGAAAGCAGCTCAAAGCTCAAACATGAAGAATATGAGCAGTTTGCTCCTGGAAAATGGACCAAATACGCAGTTAGAATGGTGCAGCAATGTCATTGATAACTACAAGGAGTGTTGTGTGACAGGCATCTTAGGAACCTAGCCCTAGCTCCAAGGTGTCTAAGTATGTCCATATTATAGTTTCTCGCAATTTCGAAAATGTATTTCAAGTTGTCCAAAAGCTTCGATGAGGCAATTGCTTGTAATTTCACTAAACAAGAAAATGTTAACATAATTAATAAAAAGGGTGTCTATATATTTGGCCACAAATGTATATCAGTTCACTTCAAATCAATAAATCCTACAACTCTAGAAAGTAGTGAAAATTGTTACTTCTTTTAATCTTTTTGGGGTGATTTCTAGAAAGAAATAGTTAACTTAATTCCTAATAAATTGTGTCAAATCAACACATCAATTTGGTGAATGGTGGTCAATAAATGTTATAGCATGCCTTAACTTCTATAGATTTATAGATGATCATATCTTGTGTGGATTTGTTCATTTGTTAATGACATACGTGATTGTGTGTGTGCGTACATGTTTATATTTTCAGCTTTCCCCTTATGACAACCTACTTCTGTGTCAGCCTGTCTCCTCGCCTTTACCACTCAGGTCAGTATATGAAGTCAGTAGTACATCTAGACGATTTAAAATCAACTCCACAAATGAACCCAGTTAAGGAGCAATTAGGATTGTTGGACGTGTCACTCCAATCTCTCATCATTTGTGGAGTGGAATTTGATTGGCTCGGTTGAGTCAGTATGTAAACTCTGTGGAGGAATGTGTTAACTAGGTACTGTCCAAAAGATTTCTCATTTTGGTGACATTTTTCCTCAAAACAATTTGAATTGGAAAGGATAATGTACTGTCTGCTGCCCTCTTCTCTCTGTAGTGGTGCCAGCTTTGTGAAGCTGCTGCAGAACCTGGGTCCTGAGAACGCCTGTGTCCTGCTACTGGCCGTGCTGACGGAGCACAAACTGCTGCTCCACTCGCTCCGCCCCGATGTCCTCACCTCCGTCAGCGAGGCCCTTGTGTCTGTGAGTTAAACACACACACACTCTAATCTAAGGTGCAGCCCTCCACCTTACGTTTCGCTTGCAGTGTTTTCATCAAAGAACGCCCTGTCCTCTACCCCTGTCCCTCCAGATGACATTCCCCCTGCGGTGGAACTGCCCCTACATCCCCCTGTGCCCACTGAGGTTGGCAGACGTGCTGTGTGCCCCCATGCCGTTCATCGTGGGTGTCCATTCCAGCTACTTTGACCTCTATGACCCCCCAACTGATGTGGTGTGTGTTGACCTAGACACCAACACTATATTTCAGTGAGTACATTCACTCTGCAGGGTCTGGACCTAATGCCACTGGAGGAAGCAACAACACAAAACATAGTTTGTTTTCATTGGGTCACTCTGGACAACTGGCGGTAGAGCCTGCAGACAAACCAAACTGAACTTCAACCAGACTGTCCTTGGTGCTGTTCAACATGTTGGGGAGTAGCTGTGCAAGGGCCTGTGTCTGACTCCACTCCCGACTGGTTCAAGATTTTCTCATTTTCTTTTCAGGCATGATTGTATTTCTGTTCAGGGTATGCATGTGTTCCTCAAGCTGTTGTATCTTGCTTCCTCACTCAGGTAACCAAGATGTTGTCCATAATCCAAAGTTTGATATTCTCTTCTCCTGCAGAGCAGAGGACAAGAAGCCGTTGTCTTGGCGATCTCTACCTAGGAAGCATGGCAAAGTCCTGGTGAATTCTCTCACCAACTTGATGAAGACCCTGGAGAAAAGTGAGAAGCGATTATGGACTCTGTGCATGCCATCTCCTATATTCATTCATCACCGTCTTACCCCCTCGTTCTAAAGTGTACAGTATCTACAGACTGATGGAACATGTGTACAAGCCAAAACACTGATCCTTCGTGTCAGTGCTTTGTATATTCATATCTACCCTTGTTTTCCTCTCCCTTCTCCATCTGCTCTCCTCCTTTGGTCAGTCTACACCCCTGGCCAGGAGGAGGCCACCCTGGAGTTCCTGCTGACGGACTACGACCTGATCTACGGGCGTCAGAAGCAGCTGGAGCTGGAGATCCAGGAAGCCTTCTTGCGCTTCATGAGCTGCCTGCTGAGGGGCTACCGTACCTATCTGCTGCCCATCACTCAGGCCCCCTCAGACAGGACCACCGACTGCAGCTCCCTCTTCAATCTGCAGGGTGTGTGTGACCTGAGAACAGAGGGACCAGAGGGACCAGAAACACAAAGATTCTCAGTCCCTTCTAGGGAAAATATCATTTCTAGTGTAGCGGCCATGTGTGGTATTAAACATGTAATTTGACATACTGTTAGAACTGGGGTTTGTTTTGGTTGGGGTTAGGACTAGGTCAACTTTCTAAATTATTGTTTGGTTGTTGTGTTTAGGGTTAGGACTAGGTCAACACTGCCTCACGGATAGAAAAACAAACGTGTGGGTGACTCATTACTCACAGACAGTTGCCATGCGTGACTATGTCCGTTAAACCTGGTGACATGTTTCAATAGTTGTGTTTGAGGTCAACCACTTCTGGCTCTTGCAGGCTTCCTGAAGTCACGTGAACGCACCCACCAGAAGTTCTACACCCAGCTGACCAGGACGCAGATGTTCACTCAGTTCATTGAGGATTGCTCCTTTGTCAGTAACCGACACGCCTGTCTCGAGTTCTTTGATGACTGTGTCCAGAAGGTGGGAATCACATCTGCATGTTACACAACATTTGGCTGTGCACGATATCTGGTGTACAGTTAAGTGTATTGATTGAAAATAGTGGGATTCCAAGGTGTTGTGTTTTTTCTATGTGTTCCTGTGTATGGGATGTGTTGGCTATCTTGTTTTGGATCTGCTTGGGTGTCTGTCTCTACATATGTGCTGTGTGCAAGCAGTCAGATGTGGAGAAGCCAGAGGAGGTGCGTCTGATAGACCTTGATGAAGCCCACAGTGGGGAGCACACAGTTTTCATCATGCCCCCGGAGGAGCCCCAGGAGCCAGATGGTTCAGAGTGCCCTGCTCACTACAGGTACCACAGACACTGTACTACACACCGAGATTCCATGTTCACACAGGGTAGGACTGATCTAGGACCAGGGACAGTTTTTGCTGGATCATGTCTTCGGTGCCGGCCTAGAAGTGTGAAAGTCTCTTACTGGGTGAGTGCCTGACTGAGTGACTACCCATTGTTAATTGAAGTGGTTAGGGATGCTCCCTCTCACGCAGGGGATCAAAGTTTGATCCTCGCCACTGCACAAACAAATCAGGCTTTAGCTTTTGTTCAGGATAGTCTAGCAATTTGCATTATATTGCGATGGAGGAACTGCATCGGCAAAGAACATATTGCTCGTTTTCGATTTACATAGCGTAATTCAAACGTTATAGTGATTGGTAAAACAACTGTCTATTTGTTTTGTAATGAAACAAACCAGACCTGGAGTGATTTATAGGTACTGTATAGCTATTAGCTAGCCATTTACAGTAATCTCTTTTTTATTTAATATGTTGAATGTAGTGTAGCGATACTATTATACCTGTTGTTGGTTTGGATGTTAACTAATGCAGGGAGCCATGGAGTTTCTAATAATTAGTTTGACAATGCAAGTAAAACACTGCATCTCTACACACGTATCACGTGCACCCACACTAACTGTTTAAATAGTGTAGTGGTTGGAGAATCTGAATCTGTCACATAGGAAACCAGCTTGGGAAACATCCTTTCTAATGGTGGGCCAGCAGAACTAGGCTTGTCTGGTTCCTTTTCTTGTTAAATCAGGCCTCTGACTCTGAGAACCTTCGTTTAACTTCGTTTACAATTACAGTTTTTTTTTATGCCATATGATGCAGTGAGGCTGCATGTTTGTCTGTTTACAGAAACACTGTCTGTTTACGGAGACAGTGTGTTTGTGTGTTTACCGTGACAGTGTGCTTGTGTGTTTTGGAGACAGTGTGTTTGTGTGTTTACTGTGACAGTGTGTTTTTCTGTTAAAGGAGACCGTGTGTTTGTCTGTTTACGGAGACACTGTGTTTGTTTACGGAGACAGTGTGTTTGTCTGTTTACAGTGAGTGTCTTTACAGTGACCGTGTGTTTGTCTACTGTGACAGTGTCTTTACTGTGACAGTGTTTGTCTGTTTACAGTGAGTGTTTTTACAGTGACTGTGTGTTTGTCTACTGTGACAGTGTCTTTACTGTGACAGTGTGTTTGTCTGTTTACAGCTATGAGACGTTCCCTGTACTCTGCATGGAGCTTTTTGACCAGCCCCAGGACCAGTTGCGTGTTCCTACCAAAGGCAGTGTCCCAAGCAGCCCTGCCCCACGGCGCACTAAACAGGTATTGATTGTCCTGCCACACCAAAGCCCCTTAAAACACACTACAGGGTGTCCCAAGTGGAGCAGCCATTTAAGACACCATTCAAACAGTTAATACCTCAATTTTGGTACAGTCGCAGTTCCCCTGGTTTTACAGCACTGTCAGATAGAGATGCCTTGCCACACAGAGACTTTAAAGTGACATTGTGGTCAAGTTAACTGTGGTCATTAGCAATGGTTCTTGCTGACTTCCTGGTTTAGCATGCAGTTTTATATGAAGCAACATGGCTTAACAAGTGAGTTTCAGAACATTGATTAGAGTCATAGACTGATTCTCCCCAGGCTGAGTTTTAGTGATGACCAATGGCTATAATCAGAAAATGGATACAATGAAACCTGTATCATTGGGAGACCCATGACCTTTTCTCAAATTTGACTGAATTACAAAGGGTACATTGAAACTTTATTTATTTTAAAACACATATATTTTAGGTTTCAGTGCTTCAATATAAAATATAAAATCCAGTATTTCCAGGTACCATTTGTAATTCTATAAATTCAGAGCCTGTGTTCTACATTGGGAAATGGGTAACTGTCGCTTTAAGTGCTGGTAGTTTCCACCTTTTCAAGGTGTATTGGTCATTGATGTTTTTGATCAGCGATTTAAGGGTTATTTTAGATTTTTTTCTGTTTTTTTCCTTCTATGATTCAGTTCACGCACATACATTAAAGTCACCAAGATTGACTATAAGAAACTACAATCTATTAGTGTGCTTCCTTCTGCCGAACCATCTTAACATGGTTCACCTGGTCATCAGTATCTCCTCCTGGCTTAACAGTTACCAGAGGAGCCTCATTCACTGTCAGTGCGAGAATTTTGATAGGAGTATAAATTCTTTTGCAAGGCGCCAGTAAAATATCTAAACTGAAACCCAACCCTAGTGAATACAAGACCCTGACTTGCACAGTTTCAATGAATGATTTTGAATTGTATTAGTAATTATAGATTGGATTACATAATGTTGTTGAAACTCCTCCAACATCCCTCCCACTACTTTAGGAGATTAAGCTGGCACAGAAGCGGGCACAGAAGTATTCAGCGGTGCCTGACATGTGGTCTAAATGTCTGCTTGGCCACTGCTACGGCCTGTGGTTCATCTACCTGCCCACGTTTGTGCGGGCGGAGGGTTCCAAGGTACGTGCCTTACAGACTGCATACGAAGTGCTGAAGCACATGGAGACCAGGAAGGTGGTGCTACCAGATGAGGTGTGCTACCGGATCCTGATGCAGCTGTGTGGGCAGTATGGTCAGCCAGTGCTCGCTGTCCGGGTCCTCCTGGAGATGAAGAAAGCTGGGATCACGCCTAACACAATCACCTATGCATACTACAACAAGGTGGGCTACAATTCACTTCCTGAATACAAGCAAAAGACTGAATAAAAAGATATTAACCCTAGATGTTATTCAAATTGACTCACCTGTGGCTTGGTTCTCTCTCAGGCAGTGCTGGAGAGCAAGTGGCCCTCCACGAATCAGGGGGGCCGCCTGCGTTGGGCCAAGCTGCGTAACGTTCTGATGGCTGTGGCTCAGTTCAGACAGCCAATCAGACAGCGGCAAAAGAGTGGTTCAGTGGGCTCAAGGACAGGTCAGGAATGGAGTTTTACTTTTTTTCTTCAATTGTGAACCTGATGAATGAACAACAAAAACCTATTTGTTAAAACACAGAAGTGAATCTTTTATTTATTTTAATAAAGATGTTACAATGGACTGTAACCAACAATCCCGCCCACAATCAAACCTGATTCGTCAGTCCAGCTGGAGCGGCCTGAGTGAAAGCTCCAGCCACGAATCACTGACTGGGTCTATAATGAAGAGTAACAGTTTGAACAGCATGAGAGCTTTAACAGACAGTGAGTGGCCTATTCATTTTGTATTAAAATAACACGTTCATTGGAAATAAACATGCATATTTAGGTAAAATGGCCCACGGTGGTGTGGTTAATTAAGTAATAATGCACAAGAGTGTGTAGTGTATTGTTAATATGCTAATAGCTGTCGTTTCAGTGAGTTTACACTGATCATATACAGTTATTTTTTGTCCTGAATGATTGTTGGCTGAAGGCTGTGGTATATGAGACTGTATAGCACTAGTAAAAATATACTGTTCCAACCAGTTTATGACAGGAGTAATACACCTCTGGGAATTCGAGCAACCTACATTGTGCCTTATGGCATAAACATAACCTAAAACATCAAGCAACTGAATATAATGAATGTTGCCCCTCTCCTGACAATTCACACTCGACAGAATCAAAGCTCTCAAAGAAGACGCTGCTCCGGAACGCAGGTGCTAACGGCTCCAGTGAGCCCTCCTCCCGAAAGCCCCCCGTGGGTCCACGAGACACCGCGACCCCCTCCCCCCTCCCCTCAGACGGTGTCCTGGTGCGCCGTGATCAGGTGTGTTTGTCTACCTTTTACAAAGACTGTGCTGAGACGGCTGGCTCGGAGAGCGACTGCAGCTGCCAGCCTGGGGAGAGAGACAGCAGGTGAGGGAGGCGGAGAATCTGAGGCGTTCAGATCGGCGTGACGCTTTCAATATCTGCCCGGCGCACTACACGAGTATTAGCCTTCACTTCCTCCGGTCTTTCCGTAGGCCACCCGGTCCTCGACACGCTGCGAGCCGCAAGGCTGTTGACGAGAACTACAACAATGTGTCCTCGCCAAGTCGGGGGGGCCTGGCGGGAAAACTACAGCAGCTGCTCACGCCCACTCGCCACGGAGCCTCCATGAGACGGGCTGCTAGCGTAGACGCCCGGCGTTCAGGGCGACAAAACGGGCCAGGGAGCAAAGTGTCGGAACAAAAAACGTCCCGAAAGTCCCAGGTTGGAGAGAGCTTGCTGAAGGCTAAGGAGAGGCTTTACAACGCCACCTCTGAGGTAAGAGAGCAACACATGGGTTGTTGTAGCTAACAGTCTGACTGGACTGTATTGACGTTTACAGATGTAGGCTGAAGTCCTAAAACATGTTATATTATGCCTTATGTTTTTCCATGCTTTCCCTCTGTAGAGTTCTCTGTCAGTGGGAAGTGATATTGACCTGCCTGACAACACCAGCTTGGCCTTTCCTCTCCGTAAGTCCTGGGACTCCAACCAAGACAGGGCCGGACTGGAGGTGTTGATGTCAAGCTGTTCCCTGTGTCGGAGCTGTAACTCCCTGGTCTATGACGAAGAGATTATGGCTGGGTGGACGTCTGACGACTCCAATCTAAACTCCAGCTGCCCCTTCTGCTCTGCCACGTTCGTCCCCTTCCTAAACGCTGAGATCTGTGACTTGGGGCAGGTCAGCAGGTAGGTCTGGAATACTACTGAAATCACAACACCACACTGACCAGGATGTGCTTCCTTCTCTCTTATTCAGTCTGACTGTGGCCATATGCTATCATGTGGAAAAGTAAGTACACTTCTTGGAAAGTTGTTTTTTTTGGACAGGATTTGTAATCTATATGTTGACTGGTTCTTCTCAAGTAAATCAATATAGATTGTCTAATCAGTGGCGCCTGTTTTGGTGCAGCTGATTCAATTAGTAATTTCTTAACATTGGTTACCAATATTTGGCAATAGTGTTGGAGTGAAGATTATATATACGAATGTCCAAATATAAAACATTTGTCAACTTTGCGGTGGGTGTACTTTGTTACATGATTATAATGTACAATCCACCGTTATGTATTTCAAAATGGGAGGCTATACTCCAGCATTTTGAGTTTGTGGTCTAATCCTTTATTACACTAAAGTAATCAAATGTTTTTGCTTCACGGTCTAACTGCATATAGTGAGGACTGTATAATATTTCAAATAAACATTACATTTTTTGATGACCCAGTCACTTAATTTGGACTAATATGAAAACTCGCTCCCCACAGCCTGGAGCCTACCAGTTGGAACGCAGAGGACGAGGTGGAAAGTGCTGCTAAGCCCCCTGGTGGTTCGGAGGTCATCCTGCCTCTTAACGGTGTGAGTGAGGATTCCATCTCGGAGAGCAGTGGCTACTCTGAGACCAGCACCACGGTACTTTTCAACTTCTGTGTGTTTTTTTATTTTATTCGTGGGCTTCTAATAAATATACAGTCGTACAGTATACCCACATTTAACATGCGACTGACCCCAGGGTTTGTTGCCGGGTGGACCGCCCCCCGTGACTGTGGCCTACCTGAGCCCCTTGGTGCTCCGGAAGGAGCTGGAGAGTCTGCTGGAAAACGAGGGGGAGACAGTGCTTGCACAGGGCCAGCTCCTGGAGAACCACTCTATCATCTTCTGGAACCTGGTCTGGTATTTCCAGCGCCTCGGCCTTCCCTGCAACCTGCTGCAGCTGGTCCGTTCCTCGGCGCTGGCTACTCAGCTAGCACAGGTAACTACCTCTCCAGAGTTGTGATTCACTATCAGTTTAATGCCTGGTGCCCTCATACTGATGCTGATCTCCTGGCTGTGGTGGTGTCAGACGACAGAGAACACGGCGGTGAGGGTGAGACTGATGTGGGACACACTGAGCCCCGACACAAACCACTGGCCCCCCCTCTATATTATCTGGAGGATACACAGTAAGACGCCCCCGTTTTGTTTCAAACTATTGTTTTGTTGTGTTACATAGAACTGTGATCAAATGATTCACTTGCCGTTAAAAATAAATGATAACATGGAATGATAATTACTCAGACACAAACACAATAGGAACCAACCAATGCTAACGTTGCTTACTTTGCGTCGTCCTCTTTTTCCCTCCGATTGGCTCTCTGGCTGGCTGTCTGTCTGTCTCCTTTTCATCTAAGGTGGTGCGCCTGTTCCGAATCACAGCTGGCGGAGGCACAACCACCCGTTCACCCTGGCCTTCCTGGAGGAAGTGCTGCGCTGCGTCGGCATGAATGAGGTGCACAAGGGAATCACCCTCTTCCTGGATACCGTACTCAAGCAACCGGGCACGCCCAAGATACAAAGGTGATGGCAGGAAATGGCCTCTGAATGATCAAATGTTGATCTCAATAGTTTGGTGGAATAAAATGTTTTCCTTTGTTGTTTATCTAGGAGTCTGTACAGAGAGATGCTCTTCCTCACATTGGCTGCCATGGGCAGGGATCATGTGGGTAAGTAGCCTCTTTAAACACATGCCAACAAGAGACCATTATTTCTAACTGTGCTAAATGTGTAGTTTCTGATCAACAAGCAGGCTTATTGTCACGGTCTCTTTTAGCTGCATTTGATAAGAAATACAAGGCTGCGTACCAACGGCTAAGTGGCTCCTTGGGTCGGGAAGAGCTCCGCAGAAAGCGAGCCCAGCCACCGAGCCCCAAGGCTGTGGACTGCAGACGGAGCTTCCTTATTCCCCTCGAGTGCTGATTCCACCTCCAGCTGATTCCACCTTTGTGCCCCATTGTTGCCACCACCTCTGGAACAGTGATACCCGGGTGCCAAAAAGTAGGCATGAGAGCTTGACTCAAAACAGAGCAAACAATGCCTTCACATCTGGACCGCTCCGCTCTGCTGCCCCCTAGTGAAACCTGGCAGCCGTGCTGCTTCCTCCAGTCTGCACCACTTTACCTCACTGTGCTTTGTTTGTGTGAACCTTGTATCTCCATGCAAACTTCATTCACTTCAATTGTCAAACTGGACAGTTTCCTCAACAAGTAATCTCGATCATATGAGGCTTATAGGTTTGCTACAGACCTGGTACATTTAACCCCATTTGGACTATACACGTCATTTTCATCACCAATATAATTAGTGCCGTTTTTTGGTCCTCAACCATTACATTTATCCATATGCAACATGTGAAGCATGTTACCGAACTGCAATCTATGCATTCAGTGTGAACATATTGTAGAACTTGCATCACATTGTTTTTAGACAGAAAATGGGAGATATTTTGATTCTTAAATGTGGTAGGAAGTGTCAGTGTCCTCACATTTAAGCTTCTGCAGGTAATTGCAGGGGTACTTATCACACAGTCACAGTCAGAACCTTTAGATTGCATTTCATGTCTCTTACTCTTTGTTTCCCCCTTCTGGAATAATTTCTGTTAAAATGACCTTCAGTGTTGAGGTTTATCATTTTGGAGAGAGAACACATCATCAGCAAGTTTCAGCCAATCAAAAAGCATGATGTTTACTCTGGGCGAAGAGGTTGATTATTGACTTAGGGAGAGGATGACGGAAGACGGAATTATGTCCACTCTGACATTGAATTGGGTTGAGCATTATGTCAACCTGAAAAATATCATGGACAGAGGATGTTTCCTATAGGTTACAGGAGCAGATGAGAAGATGTGAGATTATTTCTAACTTTGCTCATTGGGGAACATCTGTGATCTATGATATCCTTAGTTTGAGTTTGTTCCAGCCCATTGTGTGAATGGAGCTGTGAATGAACTTGGAGCAAGGCAAGAAACTGAATGGTATAATCAGGAATATTCACAGTTTATGACTAAATCACAACCAGCAAATGTTTTCCATTCCCTGATTTTATAAAGGAATTAGCAGAAAGCTAGAATACAACATCAGAGACAGTATTTCTGAATTATTTCATATATGTTGTTAGATCTAACAGGCCCATTTGTGGTCTGTAACATGTGCAGATAATTGGTTCTTACAGGGGGCATGGGTAGCTTTACTACTTCAGTTAGGTCATTCCAAGAGATTAGCTGGTGGCACCAGAATGCAGTTTGGGAAGGATATGGAACCATTATTATATGGCCTTGGTTTACAAACCCTCCAGCATAGACATTTTGTAGGTGAGATCAGAGTCCTCTGTGATTGGTTGTCATCATCGTACAGAGTACTAACTAATCACTGTCATTCACTTCACTTGTAGGCCAGTTGTGGATGTGGAGGAAGTTTCCTTGTAGGCCAGTTGTGGGAATAGACACCAACGGTGGGTTAACAGTGTTTAGCAGAGATTCAAAAACAATGCAAGATTCACTTGGGTTAAAGTAGCTAGGCTACTTCACTGTGGAGCCCATTCTAACCTAATAGGTTCTTGTTTTAGTGTACAGTGTTGACATGTGAGGCCTTAGTTCTCGTTTTTCAACCCTTTATTTGTGGATCAGCTTCGTAGATGACAACAGTATATAATTTGCACAATAAAAGAACATAGGATTTTTTATTTCTGTTAATTTTCCTATAATTTTCTCACACTGTTAAATGACTATTACTTTGTTTTTAGAAGTGCTGTATAGCAGAGAGAAGAGAATTCCTTTTGATCTGCTTTTTTAAGATTGTGTGAGAGAAATGAGTGTCCCAGCTAGGGAATAAAGCTGTGATTGAAACTGTTTTCCCCTTGACTGCGGAAAGATAATATTTTGTTTGAAACATTACAGGGAGCTGAAGTTGTAGGGAAAACAAAGTAATTGTATCATAATATTTTAGTGTTAACCTGAGGGTGAGATATTTTTAATAGCACCGATTGTGTTGTGTGTTTATCCTCATACCACTGAAGTACAAGGGAGAAATTGTTGTAGCTGCATCCAGATAAAAAAGAAACTGACTGGAAGAAAGCATTGAATGTTCTCAACCAGTAGAGGGCAGTAGGACAGTGAATTGGGCTTGAAACTTCCTTTCCAGTTCAGAATTTGATGATTAAAATAATGTCTGTGTTTTCTCCCCAGTGTAGGCAATATTAAATGTATGGCTGCTTTGTCACAGTATGCACCAGACTTCAAGAGGATATTAAGGGTGATTTATATTTTCATTGGTCAAGTAAACAGAGGAATGAAGATATCAGTATTTAAAATGTTGTGTTTGCTGTTATAATTTATATGGCTGTGACTTCAGTTGTAAATGTCTTGTTTTATATTAAAAAAAATAAAAATACAGAAAAATTCCCCAAACAGCTGGTTTTCTTTGATTTATTGTATGTTTTTCGTAATGTTTAACAAGAGAAACCGAGTGACACTAAATCTGATATTTTTTATTATATTTCTGACATTGAATGTTAGTTTTTCTGATTTGCTAAAACATTAAACCCTTCTGATCCAAATTCTCAGTGACCTAAACCCATTTCTTGAATCAGTCATTCAAGGCAAAACCTTAAATATTTTCGTCAAAACACCAAGCCTGGTACCGAGAATTGGTGTGAAAGCTCAGCAGTATGCAGGGAGAGGAGGTCTCGCCATTCCAGCTCAGATTAGGCCACTGATCGTCACTATGTGAATCCTTAAAGCCCATTATGTGGCTAATAGGATAAAGCTCCTGTCACTGCTGGACAGACAATGATCTACAAAAAGAGCTCTTAATGCAGCGTACTGCTCACTGTTTAACCAGCTAGGCCTGGATATTACTCCAGTATACTTTCAGTGGATACTGTGGGATATAGGCATTAACAACTACAATATGAATGTACATTTCATTGGAAGTGAATGTGCCTAGATAATGAGAATAACAGAAAATGTTTAGATTCTCTCTGTATATTGCGCTCTGATAACCACAGGAATATTTACATTGAACATTTGGCTTGGGGGTTACTGTCTTGGCTTTGCTAGGTAAACACGCCCCTCAATGTAAATAACAGCTTGTAACCAACATTACTGTGAGAAGAGATTGTCTATTAGCGCATGATGTTACAGGCTCAATCAAATGCTGCAATAACCAATTGAATTACTCTTTGACAACCGGGTACGCAAATAATTAATACAACCACTACACGAAAAGGCTAATTTCTAACAGCATGGTGCCACAACCAGATGGACACTTTTTGACGACTCTACTGTCCTTTGGATGGAGAGCTCAGGGGATCGATTTGCAATCTCGAGAAAGAATTAGTTTTTCCTGGTTACTGGTTGCTGAGAACAACTGAACAGTGAGTCGTGAAACTACGCCATATAACGAACTGTCAAGATTGCAAAAGCGTTTGGTAGTGGAAAAGAAGACCTAGTAACTCCCTGACTAGGCCACGAAAAAAAATGCAAAATATCTCTAGGGGTTGGATAAATTGGTGCTGAACTGTAATTCGTTGACAATGCTACTTGTTTTAAGCGATTATACAGTGACTTGTACAAGCAAAATATAATGCCGTCCAGTTGTACACATACAACAAGAGGACTGCCGTCCAGTTGTGCACATACAACAAGAGGACTGCAGCCTCTGACGCACACGAAGCGTTCATGATTAAAAATCGTGGCGCGAATAAGACACCATCAAGAAAGAAAAGGATCATTAACAACGATGTCTGGAATCGAAATGGACAGGAAGATAACATTTTCAGGATAAACGAGATGGATTCTGAGGAAGTTGTATATGGACAGATGGACAGTGTGGTACATACGAAGAGAAAAGACAAAAGAAAGTTAAGATGGCCGAGAAAGGATAACAGTCCCTTGACAACCGGGTACCCGAATAATTATTACAACCACTATATGAAACGGGTAATGATGAAACATTTCCATTGAACAATCAAAACTCCCCTTGTCCGTATCATGATCCATGCGACAATATCATACAAAAGACTTATGCATATCCTCTTGTACCTGTGAAAGATTCTACCTTTAAAATAGGTAAAACAATAATAGGGAACTATTCACTATCCAAACCTACCATGATTGCAGTCATAATGTAGATCATTAAGCATCCTCACAAATACGCCAAAGTCCAATATTGGGATTGTCCTCGTAGGTTTCCCACCTGTCTTGTGAGAAACAAACCTTCATTCATATGAAATCATCATATCAGTTCATTCATGAAAATATTGGATTGTAAAGAAAGAAGTTCGTTTCCAATCAAGTGTCCTTTAGTTCTCTTCAGTTTCATTTGTCTCGCATCAGTGATGAAAAGTTTCAATATCAGTTATTGCAGTCACTGTGATGTGGACCCAGCAAATTGCCTGGTTGTCCTAACATGTCAGTGTAGATGTGTAAAGGAACAGCGTGTTTCCAAAACTTCACAAATTCAAGATTAACACCACAACAGTGTCTTCCACTGTTTTGGAACTATGTGACCTGTCCAGTCAACTGGCCCGTTTTACTTTGACCTGTAGTATGTGGAGTCCTTCAGGACGATCTCCATCAACAATGGAGACAAAAGATCAGTCTGGAAAACTTGTGGATGTCAAAAGTTCCAACATCAGAGTGAAGCGTTCACCCTCTTCAGACAAATTTCCTGGCTAGCTTGGTTGTTGTTTGACTCCTTGTGCTATATTAATGCCCGATAGCAGCTAGCAGTGGAATAAGATTGTCAGACTTGATTTTGCTGAGACAGATCAGAAATGTTTAGATCTACTTTATTCAACCATGAAACTGTTATACATTGCATCAAACAAAACAATCTACAAATAAACCAATTAAAAACATCCTGTAAATGGAAAATGTATTAGATGCCAATGCTATGTTATAACTATGCAAACAGGAAAACCAAATTGATTTGCCTTGAGCCCTACGCTCAACTCTTTCTAATCAATAAATGATCATATCATACATCCCCCCCTTCCTTCACGTCATTAAGTCAATGGAAAGTGACACCATGAGTGAATGCAAAACAATGACAAATACGGCCACAGGAGGTGCCATCCTGAACCCGCACTGGCCATCTTTTCAGGACGGACATGAACATTTTTGAATTGGTAGTAGGGATGGATCTATAATCCATTCGATAAGGAGTTGCGTCCTGTATATTGATCAAAACAAAAGTTAACATGTTAAAAAACATGAACATTAACTAACACCATCAAAGACATCAATATGCAACACAGTCGCTTGTGCGAAAGAATTATAAACCATATAATCTATTAACAAATTTGTCTATCATAGCAAAACAGCTCTCAAAGGGGATAAGCTGCACAACTTAATTATAGGAGTGAAAAACTCCAGGCCCTATTTGCAGTGGTTTACCTACTGCGACCACCAGAGCAACTATCATTTTTACAGGACAATGGCCAAAATACCTCATGGCATACAAACTGTCTTGATGGACCTCCTACATTTTTGGGAATTCACAAACATACATGAATGTTTATTCAGTAGTGGTGGTCAAACCCTTAATCACAACTTTTATGCATTTTCTTTTACCACGTCTGTGGTTCTGTTGAAGGTTCTATCATCAAAAATGGGGGAGGACTTTAGGTCTCTACACTAACTTCAGTTGGTTTCAAAACCATACATTTCAACATTAAAGCTACTGAGAGGAAAATATATTTAGCTTTCACTTAATGTTTGATTATCCCAAAACTGAATATGCTTGTGTTGATGAAATTACCACAGTTGAGACCAGTCTGAACACTCGAATTTAACCCTTAGTAATAGGCTACTCTGATGTAATGGGAAAAGCTAGTTGAGGCCATCCCAGGGGGTCTGCCCCCCTTCCTGGATTTCAGGACTTTACCCACTGTTGGTAGGCCATAAAGGCCAAATGTTTTGTTTAAAGAATATGAAATTTCAATTCCCACACATTAAAAATCTGACATGGTCCTCAGACTATCCTTTCAATTTAGCCAATATCTTTCGTTAACTGAAGATTTAGACTTAGTGTCCAACTCATCTAATATTTTAGCTGTTTGTAATACTTTGCTTATCATTATCTACACAGCAATTCAACATTAGGGTGTAAATTAAGAAAACTCATAAGAATGGCGATGTAGAAAGAAAACAGATGTATGACGTAACCAAAATCAAGGTACAATAAGTAATCCAAAGGACACTCAATGTAGGTCCCATTAACGTTAGACTATCTCCATGTGGATTCTTCATTCGACCGCATATACAGTATATAAGGAGAGAGAAAATACAAACCTTTTGTAAGACAACCATGAGACAATTTTACCAGATTAGAAAATGATTGTACCAATTTCTGAATCATTAAGTTTCAGATGTACCCATGTGCGCTAGCGAAATGTAGATGGTTACCATGCGGTGGGCCTGTTAAAGCCTACCCACATTGTCGTGGGGCCATTGAGTCCTAACTATTTAAAACATTATCATCAACACAATAAATACGTTTGACTCAAAATGACATAGTGAACATGACAAAGCACAACAAAACTGGCTATTTCTTGAATACCCATTAAAACATGTTCAAGCATGACAGAACAAAACGGGTTATTTTGAATGCCTATTAAAACATGCTATATACCATCAAAGTGCTTTTCAAACTACATGTAATATTTAATTAAATAAGCTTGGCTATTACAGAGGAAAGTGATCAGGTTTCCTTGATAAGTTCATTCAATGGTTAGGTACGATACATACATTCTAGGAAATAAACATTTAAGAACTCTGAATCACTGATTATGAAAGCTCATGTAAGTTCCTAGTATCGTCCAAGATTCCAGGATCCCATAAGAGAGACTCTATCTCGAGACTACTGTCGGTCGGCCTGGTGGTCAAACAAAGAATCTTTGTCTATTTTGCTTGACTCCTTTATGTCCTTTCCCGCCTTACGACTGTTGTCCTTTCTCTGCCATCTTAACTTCCTTTTGTCTTTTCTCTTCGTATGTACCACACTCTCCATCTGTCCATATACAACTTCCTCAGAATCCATCTTGTTTTACCAGAAAACTTTCTTTATCTTCCAATCCATTTCGATTCCAGACATCGTTGTTAATGATCCTTTTCGTTTTTGATGGTGTCCTTTTCGCACCGTGATTTTTAAACATGAACGCTTCGTGTGCGTCAGAGGCTGCAGTCCTCTTGTTGTATGTGTACAACTGGACGGCATTATATTTTGTTTGTACAAGTCACTGTATAATCGCCTAAAACACGTAGCATTGTCAATGAATTACAGTTCAGCACTTCTCCAATTTCTCCACCCCTAGAGATATTTTGCACACATTTTTTTGCGGCCTAGTCAGGGAGTAACTAGGTCTTCTCTCCAATTTATCCACCCCTAGAGGTATTTTGCATGAATTTATTCGCAAGCTAGTCAGGGAGTAACTAGCTCTTCTCTCCAATTTATCTACCCCTAGAGATATTTTACACGATTTTATTCGCGGCCTAGTAAGGGAGTAACTAGATCTTTTTGACTACCAAACGCTTTTGCAATCTTGACAGTTCGTTATATGGTGTAGTTTCGCGACTCTCTGTTCAGTTCTCAGCAATTAGTTACCAGGGAAAACAAATTCTTTCTCGAGATTGCAAATCGAGCCCCTGAGCTCTCCATCCAAAGGACAGTAGAGTCGTTAAAACGTGTCCATCTGGTTGCGGCACCATGCTGCTAGAAATCAGCCGTTTCATGTAGTGGTTGTATTAAATGGTAATAACATACAGTAATTGTTATAATTTTTTTAAATATTGAGTTGCACATCAAGTTTTCGTAGTCCGGTGGCGGTTTTTGGCTCCAACTCTAGGGATTAAAACTGCTGTGTGCTACAGGCTGATCGAGAACTACTCTTTTGACATTTACTACATCCTCCAATTCTCCCCGATATGTGACCTGAAGTGTGGCCATTGAAGAGGGCTGAAAATCCAATGACTGGTTAGATCCCATCCGTAATAAAAGGACAGCCTAAAACAGGCATTATCTTGCACTTGGTCACAATCCACAACATACAGACCCGAGGTACATGTGTAACATGATCTCTGCTAAACAAGTAGTACAACAGCACCACACGGTTTGGTTGTTTTGTTGTTTTCCTGAAGTGTGGGTGTAATTAAGTGGGAGAATATGCATTAGAAAAGAAAAAAAAGGAAAAAGACGGGGTTCAGAAGTGACACTAATAATGACAGTATTGACTTGTAAGACTTTTGACTGATCTGCACAAAACAATTCAGTATATAACCTACTACACCCCAAACACAATACGGATAATCTATTTGTCCAAATACAAAGTCAGGAAACACTGAATTGGAGGATGGGAGATCTGTAACATCCTTAGAGACATTCATCTCTTTCTGATCCATGAAACGTGGATATGAACTCACTGAGTGGACCTGTAAAACCAAAATAACTACTGTCCTAAAGCAATGTGCTGTTCTGTTTATCGGATCTCTTTGACAACAACCTTTTTAAAGTAAATCTGGACCAAATAATATTATATTTATCTCAAACTTAATTCAACACCCTACCGGTATTCAAATCATTTATATTCACAGATGAATGTCATAATATACTCTCAGATTAACCCTTAAAAGTCAAGGTCTTCCCTTTAGAGAAATTGCAAAGAAAGCCAAGATGTCAGTTTCCTACACCATCAATAGGCACTTGCAAACCAGAGAAAACTCTGACAAGAGGTCTGGCAGACCCAAAGTTACAAGAGACTCTAAAGTTTCTGAGAGTCAATAGCTTGAGTGATTGGCGGCACACAGAACAAAAGCTTCATGCAGCACAGCACAAGTAAGCAAGTCTCAGTTTGAACTGTGAAGCGATTACTTTGAGGTGCAGGTTAAAGGTTGGGTTGCAGTAAGAAAAACATTGCAAAGATGGCAAAATAAGAAAAAGAGGCTTGCCCGGTCCATGAAGACTGGAAGTTCTTATGGACCAATTAGTCCAAATGAAAACTTGGGTTCATCACATAGGGTTTTTGTACATCATCCAGTTGGCAAAGTCTGTTTCCTCAGTGTGTAGAAGCATGATGGTGAGGGGCTATTCTTCTGGATCCAGAGTCGGCGATTAGCACAGAGTGAGCAGCACCCTGACCCAAAATGGGTCAGCATTTTGCAGCACCATGCAATATCTTCTGGTGTACGCCTAGTATGTCAGTGGTTCAACCTACAGCAAGATAACGACCCAAACCATAGCTCCAGGCTATGTCAGAAATACCTTCAAAGAACAAGCTGGTAGGCTTCAAATCATTAAATGGTCAGCACATTCTCCAGACTCAAAACCCATCTAGTTGGTTTGAGATGAACTGGGCAGAAGGGTGAATGCAAAGCGACCTACAAGTACAACACATTTGTGGAAATTTCTGCAACAGTGTTGGGAAGATGTTTGTGAATAATATTCGATTTCCATTGAAAAAAGAATGCCGAAATCTGCTATACAATTCCAGTGTTTTCTGCTGTCATATATATGCAAAAGATGACTACTTGGATTAGTAAAAAAGTAGATTACTTTTTGTTTAAATTATCTGTCTGTCTTTATAAATTGCCATTACCTTGTCATTATGATATAAAAATTCTACTTCAAGTGGTACAATACTGTCCAAGTGCTTAAGTGGGTGTAATAACAGTCTGTTCAAACACTGCCTTTATACAATCAGAGGGTTTTTAAGTAATCAACAAATGTTGAGACACCTAAAGGTGTTGTTGGCACCAACTTTGAAGGTTTCGTTAACTTCAATTGTTACAGAACACCCCTAAGGTTTTAACCCATTGCTTGTTCCCTGATTCTAAAATGTACATGTATTTAGAGCCCATCAGAACCCAGTCTCTCTCCAGGGTTCTCCTAAGTTTTGACCCTATTATGGAGTTTTTCCTTTCCACTGTTCATCAGCCCAGTTGTTGCTTGCTCTTTGGGGTTTCAGGCTGGATGTTTTGTAAAAGCACTTTGTGACAACTGTTAATGTAAAAAGGTCTTTATAAAATCTATTTGATTAATTAATTGTAAAAAATTACAATATTAGTAATTACGTATGTACATAATTATATATTTATTCATTTCAAATAATGTACTCACTGCAGTTGAATATTGTCACGTATATAGGTTGGTACACGAGTGGTATCGGACACAGATGCAGAGAGATTGATTAAATCGTAGTGTTTAATTCCAAAGGGGTTAAGGCAAAAGTCATTGTGAAAACACACAGCTCAAGCTGTACATTTTTCCAGGCAGACAAACATAAGACCTAGGCAGAATTATTAGTCAAAGAAACAAATGGCAAAGTCAGTACACAAAAGTCAGTACACAAAATCACATCTATATCGGGCTCAGTATGCTTTTTTCACAAACAATACCTCACAATGAGCAAAAGCACGCACAGAACTCATATAGAAGGTGCTAACGAGACACAGGTGTAAACAATAATGACAAAAGAATAGGCTACATTAAAAAACTTAGAAAACAGAACAGTCAAGGCTACATTCAGGAACAAATGCAAAACCCTAACCGAACAACACAGAATCTCATAAATATAGCCCCACATTTTCAATGGGAACTGATTTAATACTGGTGGGAACCAGTGTCATTATGAGTCTCTAATGAGTTAGCTATGCATATCATAATGGAGAGTGGGTTTGCTGTTGTCCATGTCTATACCATTTTAAAACCTGGACTAGACTTGTTTCTTTGTCTCTTTCACTCACAGACACTTTGCAGGCCATTCCCAGTTGGACCAGACCCCAATTATCTTCTTTCATGTAAAAGCTTCTAACTCCAACTAGTTGTTTATAAGTTTAATTGTATACTGGAATGTTCTAGAAATGTAACATTTAATTCAAATAAGAAAATCAATCAATCAATTAACTAATTGCCATTTTTCTCTAAAACGTGTCATGATTATTGGCACCCATGAAAATGTGTATACAATATAAGGGCCGGTTTCGATAGACACAAATTAAGCCTAGTCTAGGACAAAAAAATTCAGTTCAATAGAAAACTCCATTGAGCTGGCGTTTTTGACATAGGGTAGGCTAAATCTGTGTCTGTGAAACTGCCCCTATAAGTTATAAATGTTGCTTCCTGTTGATATTTTGTTCAAGTTAAATTGAGTCAGGGGAAATCACTTACGTCATGTTATAAAATAGTGAAACCCCCCTTAACTCACTCTTGCCCATCGTCTGTCCCCGTCTCTCTCACTGCTTTGTCGTTCTCCCCACAGTGGGGTCCAGCCTTATACCTGTGTTATAAGAGAGCTGTAGCCAAAGCCAATGCCCTCGTCTATGAAGCAGGTATGGTTTCCATAGTAACAGCAGCAGACATCCTGATGTGTCACTATGTGACTTTATAAACTGAGAAGGCCTGTAGACCTTTACTGCTTACAATTAAAAGAAGACAAAAATCAAAGTGCCATCTTAATTATGTGTGTCTATCCGTGTGTGTCTGTCTGTCTGTCGGTGTGATTCCCAGGTCTCATCAGTCGGTATCCGGAGGCGGACGTGGAGTCATTCCCCCTGCCAGAGTCTGTGCCTATGTTCTGTCTGCCGATGGGTGTGACAGTGGAGAGCTGGCCCCTCAACACCAAATACCAGCTCCCTGTCTTTTCCACGTTTGTCCTCACCAGCGCCAGTGGAGACAAGGTGGGTGTGCCTGCCTGGGTCACAGGCTCTCAGGCATTCTAATACACTAATACTCCACCATGATTAGACTGCCCAATGCAGTAGGCTACAGTTCAAGCTCTATAGGAAAGTTGTTGTATATAATGTCAGTTTTGTCCTCAGCTTATGACATATTTCTCTTATGGCAAAATGGTGTACTCTAATACCACCAGTAATATTGAGAAATGATCAAGTAATAGAGCCTTTCCTCATTCTAATTAATCCAGACAGCAAGCACAAAAGGCTCTGATGAAAGGTCCAGTTTATTGTATGCAAACTGATATCATCCTAGGATTCACCCAGGATAAATCTACCCCTTTTTTAAAACCGTTCCAGGCCCTCCTCAGACCTATTTCCAGCCAAATCACGCCTGTGTTTTTACCCTGAGCCTTCATCATCGCCATCACCACCTCCCTCTCCTCTGCCTTCCTCCTCTCTTCCCTCTGCGTCTTTTCAGTCTGGCTCACAACACGGTGTTATTATTCCCTGCCTTGTACTGGTGGAGCTGTTGATTCTCCTTGTAAATTAAACACAATCAGGACTGTTAAACTACAAAAACAACTCTAGTTAACTAGTATAGCAACAGTATGTTTACAAATGCTATGATACTAGTGCTGAAATTGCTATATTGAAGAGATGGAGTTCACTCAACAGAAGGATAATGCATACAACATTATAGTGCAGAGATAGTTCATGAAGCTCAACTTCACTTGGCCCCTCTTTCTTTTTCCATGTTTCAGTCTGAACAGTTTCAAAGCCTGAAATCTTCTGGGCATGTCCTCTAGCAGAACCTCCACCTTGTCTTTGTATTTCCTCTCCAACTCTCTTTCCCCATAGGACCTCCATCTTTTTCATATCTCTCCTCTTGTCCTCCAACCATTCCCTCACTCTTTTAAACATTCCATTACATCGCTCCTCAAAATGGGCTCGGTTCAGTTTTCTTATGACATTTCTCAGTGACTTCTGACAGCACTTTACAGTTGAGGGATCAGTGGGAGTCAGTACAGTATCTCCTGTTTGGAAGTCATTTGGAGTCAGTGCAGGTTCCACTGTTTGGAAGTCATTTGGAGTCAGTGCAGTTTCCCCAGTGTGTGAGTCGGTGGGAGTTCCTGTAGTTTCCAGTGTTCGGGAGTCTGTTATATTCTGAGCACATTCAACATTTTGGGAGTCAGAGCTCAGAATTAGTGGGTCTTTGTACACGAACTACTTTCAGGGATTCCACTGTTTGAGAGTCAGTGGTAGTCAGTAGATTTTTGACTATTTGGCTATCAATCAAAATCACTACAACTTCCACAGTTTGAGAGTAATTCTCTGTTACTGCTGTGTTTGGGGAGTCTGTCAGAGTCTGTGCAGGTTCCACTGTTTCAGAGTTAGAGTTAGTAGAGTAATGTTCTTGTCATCCTGAGAAAAGAAACCGTTCCAATACCATCATGATATGAAGACCATGGCATGAAGAATGAATGGCTATTAGCATAAAGGGCATGTTTGAGTTTTTCCTTCACTCACTGTTATTGGCCTTCTTGGGAGTGCCGATAAACTCCGCCCACGATTCATAATGCCATTGTTTACTGCCTGTGAGTGCAATGTTTGGGTGACAGAATCAGTGTAGTCTCTTTCCTTTGTAAGGATCTGTTAAGACACAGTAGAACAATTCTGTTTTCAGTTTGGCCAAAACCACTACCACATCTGCTTAGTCTTTTCACAAAAGTTTGTTAGGAAGTAGTTGTGTTAAATATAGTATATCTGTGACGACTACGCCATCTACTGCCCATCCTCCCCCTGCAGGAGGCGGGCTTCGGCGTTGGACGTCACCGGCCTTCTGACACCATCGCCCTGCTCATCAACTCATTGCACCTGTTGTCTCATCTAGCGCACCTGATCATCATTAAGTCATTCCCCTCAGTATATATGTTCCCTCTGCTCCCTGTCTGTGTGTTATTGTCTCGATTAGAAAGAGCATATGTCAGCTCACCTATATTAAATGAACTTACACTTACCAGCTCCGCAGTCCGCTTCCTCCTTCCTCGATTACAAGAACGCTGACAATATCTAATAAATGTATGGGCCGCTTTACTGAATTTAGGCAGAGGTGTCAGGTTCTTGATCTTCCTCTATCACGCTGGACAAAGTTCCCCTTCTGTGTAAAAATAAGGGTTTGATATCATCATATATGAGAAAGTGCTACACAAGAAGAATTAGATGTGTATGACATCAGTAAATCAGACATTGAGCTTTAATGTTTAGACACGTGTTTTAAAAGTGACCCTTTTACTCGCTGTTCTTGGCCTTCTTGGGCAGATAGACAAGCTACGCATGCAATTCATAACTGCCCTCCCTGCCTAACGAGTGTGCTTCACTGTTTGAGTGATAGAGCCACTACAGACACTCTGGGGCTAGATTACAGTAGTGCAACATTGTCTGGTCCTGGATTGGCCACTCGGGGTGGACGAGTTTGTTATTATCCTGAAAGAAATAATGTCTTATGGATCAAACAATATTACTGTAGGGAATCACATGAAGTTTCCAGCTCCAAGTTGACAGCTATGTAATTCAGTCCCTGAGCAAAAATGTTAGCCCTAATTTCTCCATCTGTAATATTCCCCCCAGATCGATGCTGTACATAAGAACTGGTTCTTAATCAACTTGCCTGGTTAAAGAAAAACACGTTGTTTTTGGCTTTTAAGTGGATCTCAAAGAAAGTTCCATTCCATGTTTAATTGCAACCCCTTAATCAGATACAAATGTATATAGGTTAATTTTGGCACCCTTTTTTGCTGGCCCGCATAAGTGGTTATAATATAGTCAAGTCTTTGTCATTGTGTCAAAAATATCCAAAGGATTTATCCCATTTTCACTGTATTGTAAAACCAATTATTTATTTCACTCTGGGACGAGCAGAGTAACCCTCTGATGCTGTGATCCCCTAGCTTGAATTATGTGGCTAGAGACAGTCCAGCAATTACTTCAAGCAATTTATGAACTAAAACATATTCGTTTTTCTTCCTCTTTGCCTGAACCCTTGACTCTGGTGGTCGGCTTGGGGGCTTTGAAAGAGCGCGTTAGACCCGTCTGCAATCACTGTTGATTTCTCTTAAGGACCACCCTTAGACATTTTGGAGAGTCTTTCAAGTAAAAGAATCTTGCAGCTCAAATGTACAGTCAATTTAATCAGTGAAATGAAACAAGAAAATGTATGTTCAAAAGGAAAAACAATAGCTTAGAATAGCTAGACTGTCAGCATCTTCGTCGTCTATAGTCAATTTTCATCACTGTACTCATAACTATATCCGATAGTACTGTACATTTTAGCCATTTACTGTAAAATTACTTATCTGATTTTGAATAGTAACAACAAGCAAAATATGCTGATGAAAATGTGGGCTCATTACATCACAGTGACAAGCCACAAATAAGGTGTCAATTGGTTAATCTGTGGTTGAAATAACTAAATCGAAATCAGTAACCAATTAGGATGAGGTATTCCTATTTTCAAAAATCCCATGGCTACCAATAAATTGTTTATCAGTTGTGGCCTAACAGTAATGTCACCTTGATGTTCTAATGTTGATACATACCAATTATTTGTTGTTTGACTTGCATGTAGCAATTCATGATCATGCATTCCTACCTCAATTCCAGGGTTTGGGTTACCTAGAGATGCAAAATAACTTAAGTTGAAAATGAATTAAATAAAAGAAAAATACCCACCTTGTCTCTCAGCATCCATACCATTTGCTGAATGTAACTGTCCACTCAGTGTCATGGTTCAAAGCATTTAGCTTTTGATGAATATTACTCCTCTTTTTGTGTGTTCTTGTTCCATCTTAGGTTTATGGTGCTGCCATCCCGTTCTATGCGTCGTTCCATCGGGAGTGCCTCTCGGAGCGGCAGAGTGTGCGTCTGGGCCTGGTGAGTGTGGTAGACAGGAGGCCCATCACCAATTGCACACTGCAGGTGAAGAAGAGTGTGTGTGCTTTCCCATTGGCCGTTCTTCACAGTTCACCTTCGTCTACCGATACTCCATCTCCGGACCCCATGTGCTCCCCCTCGAGAAGTGAGTGGCCCTTAATTTAAAAATACTACAGTGTTTTTATGAACCTATACTAGCTATTGGCTAACATACCTATTAGCTATTGATTGATGTTATGATTATCTGGTTGATTGTATTTCCAAGGATGGAACATTCCACGATTAGGATCCCACCACCATTGAAGCGTGTCCTCATTCCTCCTCGTTTGATCTGAGTGAAAAACTGCAACCTCAAAGTGTGCAAGTAAGTCACTACAAGTCAAAACAAAAATGGAACATTCCAGGATTAGGATCCCACCAACACCCAAGCGTGTCCACCTTCCTCATTGGTTGACTTGAGAAAAAAATTGCAACCTTAAAGGGTACAAGTAAGTCAGTAAAAGTCAAGAAAAGAAAGGAACCCTGCATTCTTTAGTTTTTCACCTCTCCCCGCGTGTCTTCATTCCTCCTTTGTTGACCTGAGTGACAAACTGCAACCATATTGGGTATAAGTATGTCACTACAAGTCAAAACAAGGATGGAACATTCAAAAATTAAGAACCCACCACCACCCAAGTGTGATCTCCCTACTCCTTGGTAGACCTAAGTGAAAAACTGCTACCTCAATGGATACAAGTAAATCACTACAAGTCAAAACAAGGAAGGAACATTCCACGATAAGGATCCCACCACCACCCCAGCGTGATCTCCTTCCTCCTTGGTTGACCTGAGTGAAAAACTGCTACCTCTAAGGGCACAGGAATGTCACTACAAGTCAAAACAAGAAAGGAACCTTCCATGATTTAGTTCTTCACCTCTCTCCGTGGGTCTTCATTCCTCCTTGGTTGACCAGAGTAAAAATCTGGTACCTCAAAAGGGTATAAGCAAGTCACCACAAGTCTAAACAAGGATGGAACATTCCACGATAAGGATCCCACCACCACCCCAGCATGATCTCCTTCCTCCTTGGTTGACCTGAGTGAAAAACTGCTACCTCGAAGGGTATAAGCAAGTCACCACACGTCAAAACAAGGATGGAACATTCCACAATGAAGAACCCACCACCATCCAAGCGTGATGTCCTTCCTCCTTGGTTTACCTGAGTGACAAACTGCAACCATAAAGGGGTACAAGTAAGTAACTACAAGTCAAAACAAGAAAGGAACCTTCCATATTTTAGGTCTTCACCTCTCTCCGTGGGTCTTCATTCCTCCTTGGTTGACCTGAGTGAAAAACT
>JACXGJ010005419.1:0-39251 GCA_016801105.1 Esox niger
GTGTATAGATGGGAGGGTGTATAGATGGGTGGGTGTATAGATGGGGGGGGTGTATAGATGGGTGGGTGTATAGATGGTTGGGTGTATAGATGGGTGGGTGTATAGATGGGGGGGTGTATAGATGGGTGGCTGGGTGTATAGATGGGTGGCTGGGTGTATAGATGGTTGGGTGTATAGATGGGTGGGTGTATAGATGGGTGGGTGTATAGATGGGTGGGTGTATAGCTGGGTGGGTGTATAGATGGGTGGCTGGGTGTATAGATGGGTGGCTGGGTGTATAGATGGGTGGGTGTATAGATGGGTGGGTGTATAGTGGGTTGGGTGGATGGGTAAGTGGACATGTGGGTGAGTGAGTAGATGGATAGATGGATAAATGGATAGTGAACTCCCCTATACAGCCCACCTTGGATTTCATATCCTCTAGATCCATCGCACACATCACTGGACCAGGGAGAGAGAAGGATGAAGGGAGAGAGCAGTGTAGAGATGGAGGAAAGGAAGGAGAGATAATGAGATATTCATATGAAGCCATGAACCAATGCAGTGTGGCCTTCTGTGGAAGGGATTCTGTCATTACCCAGTCTATCAACATGGCAAATAGGAGCAGTGACCCCAGACGACCTGACCTCTGACATAGATAAGCACTGTAAACACTGGATATCTGGAGTGACCTGGTCTCTCTCTCTCATTCTTTCTCTTTGTCTAACACACACACACACCCACATCCACACACAAACACACACACAAACACACACACCCACATCCACACACACACACACACACACACACACACACACACACACACACCTATGCACGTCACGTACTGGAGGTCAGCTTATGCCTAAACTGCCATGAGCATGTGTGCGTGTGCGTGTGTGTGTGTGTGTGTGTGTGTGTGGATGGGTGTGTGTGTGTGTGTGTGTGTGTGTGTGTGGGGGGGGCATTTCCAGTTTGCTGTCATTGTGGTAGTCTCCTGTCTCTGTGCTCTCTTTATTGAATCACTCATCGTTCTCCTTGGGGCTTCATTCTCTCACTGTCCCTGTAGTTATTGGAACTGGGAAAAGAGCTCACCTGAATTACAGCACTTCGGACTGTCACAGTCTGAATAGGGGACTTTGAAAACACACTTTCTCTCTACATGCGACAAGTTCCAGCGTCGTGACAGAAACGTAAACATTTCTGATGTAGGTTTTGCAGGAAAATAGCAAATCCCGAACAGGATTCAAACGCGGGGCAAACGATGACGGTCAATTTGACGGCATGTAAACAAACGTTGAGTTTAAGATAAAAAAATTCTTGTCACTTAATCCTTGTTTCATTCGTCTTTTAATTGTTAATTGCAACAATTAATGCAGATGTACTGAACATATGCAATTAAAATGTAAAAAGTGCATGATGTACTTCAATGAATGATTAGCGCATATGTAGTATATAGCTATGTTAGTCTGACTTCATGATTCTCTCCTAGAGCTCGCTTATAGTAATTGCCTGCACTTAAGCAATTAGACAAAAAGCTCAAGTGTCGAAAATCTGAAAGCACTGTGCTGAATCATATTTTCCAAGAGAGGAAGCAGAACTGAAAGATGGAATTTTGTGCTGGTCTCTATATCACCACCTCCCAATCTCCCTCTCCCTGTCACTATTCAGCAGCCATTGTTCTCTGCTTGGTGATTTTTTATTTCCATCTTCACAGACGATAAAGAAGTGCAAAGTCATATCCACAGCACAGCTCTCCTAAACTAAAACCTCCAGGGAAAAATGAGTAGCTCTTTTCCTCTTCTTCTTACAACTTTTTTATTTACTCTGCCTCCGCTGAGGATAATATGGAGGTCAAGCAGCTGATAACGGTTGTGTTTGAAACATTTTGGAGGTGTTTTGTTCTATTTTTACGCTGTCAAATATTTTACTTCTGATGTATCCATGTATACCAAGCAATGCTATCATACTATAGATATATGCAGTATATATATATATATATATATATATATATATAAATATATATATATCATTCAAAAAAAAATTGTAACTTAGAAATGTCCTTGTTATTGAAAGAAAATGTCATTTTGTCCATTAAAATAACATCAAACTGATCAGGAATACAAAGTAGATCTATTCAGAAATATAGGAGATATTTACAACATTGTTAAGGCTGTAAATTACTTTAGTAGCTGAAAACGGATATTCAATGGAATATCTACATAGGCGCACCAAGGCCCATTATCAGCAACCATCAAACCTGTGTTTCAATGGCACGTTGTGTTTGCTAATCCAAGTTAATCATTTCATAACGCTAATTGAGCATTAGAAAACCCTTTTGTGATTCTGTTAGCACAACTGATATCTGTTGTGCTGATTAAGAAGCAATAATACGGGCCTCTTTGCACTAGTTCAGTAACTTCAGCATCAGCATTTGTGGGTTCGATGACAGGCTCAAAATGGCGAGAAATAAAGAACTTTCTTCTGAAACTCATCAATCTATTCAAAGAGGAAAAGACATAGCGACAAGATTACCACAAAAAAATTCAGACGCGATGAGATGTCAGTTTATAGGTCACAAAATGTTGCAGTAATATCAGTTTTTAGGTCACTGAGGGATTATCAAATAAAATTAGGTTGTAAAAGTATTGTTGTAGTTGGTAAAAATGGACTGGTGTATGTGTGGACACTTAGTGAAAAAAATACTTCTTTGCCCAGTTATGCATATCTGCAATCATATTGTACAGACTGGAACCACATGATCTTTGCTCCTCCCACTTGCTTTTCATCTTCAAAACATGTATATCATTCATGGTCCACTTTTAATTAGTAAAACTGTCATGAAGTTCAGTGTAGATAGTCAGACAGGCCAAGTGTTCAGCAGTCAGTCGTAAGCTGTCTCTGATCCTGGAAGAATGGATCCGGTTATGAGCAGCGCCGCTTCAGATCCCAAAGGAGCGGTTCAGGCAATGGCAGGACGGTTAGCGAGCGTTGCTCTTCCTTCTGCAAAAACATCCACGGGAGTGTAAATATTTTTCTTTGATTTGAAAGGGCCAAGGCTGATTTTGGGATAGAGAGTTACAGTTTACTGTATCGGTCTGTCCACACCCTGGGGCTACACACAAACCTACATCAAACAGTGCTCTGCCTCTCACAGTGGTGGAACTATCTAACAGCAGTGTCCATCGAAGTCCACCCGAAACCATCTGAAACACTAAACATCTTCAAGATGAAAAATTATCTAAGTAATCTCAACCTTACACACTCACAGAACTTTAAAAAAGGTGATGCTGAGAACTTCTTTGTTTAGAACAAATAACCTTAATTTAAATAACGTGCTGGTCTCAGACGGTTATCTTCAGATTAACAGAAAATAACTTCTATTATCTGTTCAAATGTAACATACTTAATGTACGTTAGGTTAGAACATTTCTAAATTCCACCCAAATTTTGAAACTTAAATATATTTCTCTGCAATATGGGAAATACTGTCATTTGGATCCTATTCACCCCTTCTGTGGGATGGGGCTGTAAGAGAGTGAACCCAGTCATATGAGAGAGAAAACATGGAGATGCTCTAAGTGAACTGTCGGAGACATTAACCAAACTGATACCTAAAATAATGCCAGGAAAGTCAAAGCCATGTGTGGGACATGTTGATTAACTTGCTGGAAAGGGCAAAGGCAAAAGTATTTTAGTGTGAGAAAGACGGCGGCTTTTGTGAGACAGAACAAAATGGACAGACAAAGCTACCAGTAAATTGAAAGTTCATCTGAACAGCAACATGTAAGAATGTTCTAAACAACTTTAGCATAAGCAGGAACCAGATACCAGTTTCTCTGTGTCAGTGGCAAACGGGATCTTTTATTCAATAATGTACTTTCAGATTCAAAACTCCAGAACGTTGCATAAACATGGAGTGCAGCATGTGAAATGTGTCATTCCTCTCTGTTAGACAACGGCAAACTGAAGAATACAAAATCATGTCTGGAAGGGTATTATCATGGGCAGAAGAGAATTTCAAATTCAAATCCTTTCAAATTCATGCCACATTAAGACTGGTATATAATTTAAACCTAACCCGACCTGTGACCTGACCCCTTTACTCACTCCAGTGTCAAGCAGCAACACGTGGGGATACAAGTCAGCCATATCTGTAATACATAGCATGCTACCTGTCCCAAAAGGAACCAGGTACACAATAAATACACATTGTTAATTAACTCAAAAAATACAAAGCGATGATGAAATGATAATGTTGTCCTAAGGTTTATTGTCATATATTTTTTCTGTTAGATTATTCCACCACTCTAAGGACTTACAAACACCATGTCTGCATTTTCCAAATGTCACGCTTTCACTGATAACGCTGCATAACTGAATTAGGCCTTTGTTTGTTTGGTCTCCTACAAGGAGAAATGAACTAAGAATAAAACATCAAGTGAGATTAGGAAATTTGGCCCCAGACTCCCGGTGACAGGTCATTTGGCCCCTCGCCCCCGAGGCCTTGGACGATGATTAGAATAGTATGAGACATCAGACATCTATTTATGAGATGTCTGTAATACATTCTGCTGCTTATCCCTGGCGGATCAGCTTGGTGTTTAAAGCACATCCTGTCCCACGGTGGCTGTGCCGTGTAGAATAATGAAGGGTAATGGCTGCTGAGGCCGACCCTGTTTGTATCCTGTCATTTCCTGAGAAGGGAAGAGATGAAATGGCTCTTTTTGTTGCTTTGTGTTCTGAAGGGATTACAGGAGAGATGAGATGAAATTGCACCGGATTTGACCATTTTGTATCTCTCTCTCACACTCTGCTCTTCCCCCGAGCTATCTGTTCTGTGTTATAACTCTCTTGCATGCTCTCTTACTGTATCTATCTCTTGTGCTCCCAGCTCTATCGCTCGTTTCTCCACATTAACAGTTTTTCACTAACACTTCCTGCTTGTTGGCTAGGTGCCACCACAATGCCGCACATCAAGCGGGTTTTGAGAACATGTTCAGCAGTGGCAGGGATAGAAGCAAAAATAGTCACTTCTCAGTGGCAGGTCCATTCGATGTGGATGGTTCCCTCAAATGTTTTTGTTCTCCGAGTTTTGACATGACACGTTTAATCCCTTTAACTTCCCCTTAAACCTCAGTACGAGGTTAGTTCGTGCGCTTGTTCCATCAACCGTTAGCAGTGTAGCTTTTAGCTGGAAAATCAATGTGGTGTCAGGCTGTTTTCTCCCTGGACAGAACGTCTTAGTCAGCAAAAACACTGTCTTCAAATGTTTGGGTGCTTGCTGGTGTGCACATCAGGCACACGGGTTGAGACATGCGTGCTACAGCGTGGCTGATAGCCATAATGGAATAACGGATGGGTTTTTTGTTCTGCTTTTAAGCAGTGGTCGTATTTATGTCATGAACAAGCTGAGTACTAGAGGAGAATTTCACTACTTTGCAATTGAATGGTTCATTACACTCTAAGTCTCCTAGTCTATGGTTAAATCCATGACTCATTACCTCATTAATGTCCTAAATTTTGCCGTGTTAGAGGAAGTTGTAAAATACCGATATTGTCTTTTTTGACTATGAATAATAAAAGAACAAAAGAATGACAAGCATTGGGCATATTCAAATCCTTTTTTGGCCAGTTTTTTTGGAAACTCTTTGTTAATTCTGAGTGGAGGACACAGCCTGAACTGATGGGAATGGGTGGGGAGAACAGTATGTTACATCTCTCTAAATTCCAGTTATTATTGCCCATTGCTCTGAACTCCATTTTCCTCTGAATCATGTCCAGGGACCTCAAAGTAACGACATGCTGTTAACTTCAAAGTATCTGCCTCGATTCAAATCGCCACAGCTTCACTGCAACAGCTTAACGGAAAGGTTGACAGACAGGGAATTTTTCAATTGTAGCAAACATGCAAGGACACGGCGGCAGATACGCTAATGGTTAAAGAGTTGAAGGTGAAAGATCTGCCACTGTGCCCTTCAGCAAGGTACTTAACCGTAATCATTCCTAAAAGTCGCTTTGGATAGGAGTGACTGCTAAATGACTAAAATATAAATGGTTAAAACGGCTCTGGGCAGAGATTTGCTCCCATTAATAGATTTCTAACAGACTATTAGCGTAGCATTCCCTCAGTCGCTACCTGCTAGCTGCGCGTTGAGCCTTGTGTGATGGGTTGGCACTACAGGGGCAGGTAAAGAGGAAATCAATGAGAGCCAAGTGCATATAAACAGGATATTATGTCTGAGCAGATTCCAGCGCACGAACACCACCGAGTCCCCAGGAGGCAACACACTTTAGCTCAACGCACTGATCGATTCCTAATCAGGTGGAGATGCACTGTGTGTGCATGTGTGCTGGCAGATTGGCGTAACAGTTTTAGTAAGAGTGCTCATGCATGGACCTGAAGACAGGTGAATCATTTTAACAGCCTCTGTATGAAGCGTTGTGAATGTACAACATAGCTTCTGGACAGTCCATTTCAAAGATCTTTAAATCAGCGAAAATATTTTCTCCTTTTCTCTCACTATTTCTTTCTCTCTAGGCCTATTGAAGAGAGCTATATTAGTCTGTCTTTGAAGACAGCCCTTTGTTCCATTAGTAGAAGGTGTCCTAGATGGCTGTAGGACCCTTCTGTTCCCTGGGGGCCAATGGTGAGCTGTCCTTGAAGATGCCTGTCTAAAACGTTTGTGGCTAGTCTGTCCTCCGCGACCAAGCCCAGGCCCTGACGTTGTTAAAAATACAACAACAAAAGAAACAACGTTGCGTGTCAACCATAGAAGGGTCATCCGCACAAGAACACACAGGAAGACTTATATTTCAACAAAGATGGTGCTCAGCTTCCTGATCCGTGACCACAACCCACCGAGAGTCCTGTAAGTGATGGATGCTGACTGTTACCATGTGGGAATCCTAACGCAGCAGGCGTTCAAAGAGATGCCGGAAATTTGATCCCGCACGTAATGGTTTTGACTAGAAGAGAATAAAATGTGTGGGGGAAATTATTTTTCTCCACCATTCGACCGATTCAGGAAATCTTGAAGAGTAGTGCAAAGTGTTAGCGTGTTAGCTTGTTAACACCCCGAGAGCGGAAATCAAGGCATTTCCTCTGGTAAACTGAACTTGTGCCAGTGAGAGATGGGGGCGTGTGGAGGGGGGGGCAGGGGGCACGGTGGCGTCTGGTAAAGTGTTAACAGGCTGATGCTGAGCCACTGTTTACCACAGGTTGTTAGATCCCTGCAGTGGCTGCCATGTGTTTGTAAATACATCTGGGTATTTGTTTTTCTCTACAGTCAAACCGCCTCTTGGTGAACGTTTTCTGCACACAAACATATCTGTCTGCAGCAGCTACTTTTAAGCCGCGTCGATCCCCAGGCTCCAGGGACTAATCCACAGGGTCAAAGATCATCCTCTGGATCCTGATCCTGGTGAAACTCCAGGCTGGAGGTACGTTTCGTGTTTCTCCTCGGTGGCCAAAGTCTAACTACATAATGCCTCTCATTACTCTCTCCTGATGAACCCTTAAAAACCCAGTCTCCCCCTGCCACCCCACACGTAAACCCAGGTTCAGTACAAGGCTAACGGCCTGGACGGGACCTACAGGGACTACATCCCTCCTCAGCCCAGGATTAAAGCCTCTCCCTGGGCTAGATGGCTGACCCGTGGCCCAGGCCTGTGTGAACCCTTCTTTAATTATATTAGCTGCAGTCTTCAGACCCTTGGCCTTGTCTTTCACAAGCACTTTACATCTCACTGGTGTCTTTCATCACCAGATGATTTGAAGGGTCCTGTGTTTTGGTCTGCTATGCTAAGCCCCGTCATCAGAGCCATTAGTCAGAGAAGGTCATGTCACATTAACTACTGGTTGAGGTTGAAGATGTGCGCGGCCCCGGTCTTTTAATCTACCATTCACAGGAACTATATGCCTAGACGGCAGTGAGTGACAGCTAAGGCCCTCCCCTGTTTCATCCTGACAGAATGGGTGGTCTAGTTCACACACACGCACACACACACACACACACATACACACACACACACTCAAATATACGTCGTCATCGATAACGTTCATCATGTTCATCAACATCATCTCTCTGATTTTTATGCTAATCTGTTTGCTAGTTATGATGACCTCACATCCTGGCTTGCTGTTGCATCTGTGAATTAGACACGCTTGCCAATTGAGGGCTAAAATTGTGGGTCCTTTGATAAAGCCACTGTAGGTACCTCTGGGAACCGTCAACACTGCTTCACGCATATCCACTGAATGCTCCACTGACACAAGCCGATGTTTTTAGTCCGAGGTAGTATTAAAGCCTTTCCTGACTACCTCCCTCTCTCTATATCCCTGGCAGTTGCTAACATTTTACCTCACAATTTTGACAGGTAGAAGGCTGTTTTCTACAATTCCAGTTGGAATTTTTGAATAATATATAAAATTAATAATTAAGAGTCACTTGAAAGCATAACGCCTGCCTGAATACCACAGCCGTGTAGCTCAGCTCCTATCTGCATAGTGCATTTTCATATCCCAAAGGAGATGGAATTAGCTGCGTTTTCCGACTAATTGCTCAGCGCTGGCAATTTACTGCGCCCTTATTCAACCTTGTATTTGTGAAATATATTCATGCTGTTTGTTTCATGTTTAAATAGGCATTTATGAACAGATGAAGCGTCTTCAATAATTACATTGAGCCAGGATAGTATTTGGAGCTCGGATATCACAGAAAAAAAAAAAAACTATGTAGCTTTCCTTGTGTTCATTAGCAGTCGTAAATTACTAGAACACAGACTGTTCACATTAGAACTTGAAGATGAATGTAGAAATAGACAAAGATCCCGTTGTTTTAACGCTGAGCGACTGGATGCACGGGACGTGATGCAACAGTGAATACTTGCACAGTAAACTGAATAGCAGATGTGAAAAGACGGTCGGGTTCGTTCAGTTACTGGCACCCCACTGATCCCCTTGCGTAGCACTTTGGCATTAATAAATACAAGCTTTTAGTGGAGCCACAGGGCACGGGGAACTCCATCGTATTTATTGCTCCCACAACATTAAAACATTAAAACATTAAAAGTGAATGTGGCTAAATGCTATTCTCCGCTCTTTCAGTCAGCTCACATTTAAATCAGGGATCACACTGAGCATTTTTGCACTATAAAACGTTTACTTGGAGGAACTTGCCAGAATTGCGTCGGGGATAAAAAGAAATTGGTGTAAAGGGGGTGAAAATGTCAATTGTCACACGTTACCTTCTTACATGTTTCCGGCAGTTACGGAGGTCTACGGAGGTTTATGATGACGTCTCACTCAATGAGTACTGGAGTGGAACGAGCGGGTCTGTCCTTCCGGTTCACAAACAGAATTTAAATAGAAACAGTGAAATAACCGAGTCAGGGGGAACATACGCCTTCCGGGTCAGGGGTCAAACCGATGCGCTGCCGCAGACACGTCGTGCCTTCTGGGTCAGGGGTCGAGCCGAAGCGCTGTGCAGACATGTCGTGCCTTCCGGGTCAGGGATCGAGCCGAAGCGCTGCGCAGCGACGTCGTGTCTTCCGGAGAATCTCTGGTTCAGTGAGAGTCTGTCGGTGTCGGTGTGAATAGAATCTCAGACATAATTAATATGAAACGGACGACACAACTAACTGTTGTAGTGTAAATAGGCCCTTGAAAGACAAAGCACAGCACGGTCTACTGCACCCTCACGCCAGAACGTCCTCCGATAACGTTCCACTAAGAACACGCTGTAGAGAATGTGTACATCAGGATTGTTGTAGATTATGTGTAAATCAGGATTGTTGTAGAGAATGTGTGAATCAGGATTGTTGTAGAGAATATGTAATTCAGGATTGTGAGAGAAAGTAGGCTTGAGAAACTTAACACAACACAGATGTACTAACTAACTCTTGAGCACAGGTGTATATATAGGACACACGTCCTGTCCATACCTCCTGCTAGGAGTTGCCCATGTGACTGTCACAGGCTTGAGGGATAGGACCATTGACCATATGTTGGAACAACCCATACAAGGGTCATTTAGGCCTTTCTTATTGGAGGGTATTTGGCTGGGTTTGACCCTAGGCCGCCTCCCTTGTATTATAAGTACTGTGGAACTTTCTGTATTCTTTGGAGAGAGAGAGTGGGAACTATGACCTGTTAACATCGACATCTCATGCTGAATAAAGATGTCTCTCCCCTGACTTTTGGTTGCATAACTTTTGTTCTTGGACATCAGAGAACAGGAAGCTAACAATTGTTATAGAGAATGTGTAATTCAGGATTGTTGTAGATTATGTGTAAATCGGGATTGTTGTAGAGAATGTGTAAAACAGTTATTTGCAAAGCATTATGAAAACAGCACACGACGGTACAATACTTGTACATATAGTAGGTCATGTTTTTGTCACATGATTCTTGCTGATAAGTGTAGATTCCGATTTCAAATATAGGGTCTGGTTGAAGATGTTTTAAATATACCCTCTACATTTTAATGGATTTTTACAAATTAATTGCACTGCAATAGCCCCAACCAGCTTTGCGCTACAAGTAAATCTCACTGGTACCCTAGTATATAGACCCATTTATAGCCTGACCCATTTATCTGTATTCTGAGATAATGTAAACGGGATCATATGTTGTTTATAGTTAAGCTTGAGATGGCTAGGTATCCTAGGCTGATTGAATAAGAAATGTTTCGCTGTAATGATTCAAGCAACACAACAGAAATGACATTATGTATAAATAACTTCTTTATGCAAAGGCCTAGACGATGCAACTCCCACAAGGCAAGCTCAGCCTTAAGACTTGTATCACTTTCTTCTATAGCATGAATGCTGATCTATGACTTTACTATACACTTCAACAAGGATCTGGAGTTGGCCATATCACCCCATGAAATCAACCACTCTTAGATAATGGCCTGTCACCTCAATCTTAACATTGACAAGAAAGAGCTGCTCTTCCTTGCTGCGAAGGCCTTCCCAATCCAAAACTTGCTTCTGGTTAACAACTTCATTTTGAATAGACTCTGACATGCTTTTTAACTCTACGTCAGTTTGCATCATATTCCACGTAAAAAAAATGTATGTTTGTTAGCACACTTAGGTTACGTTCCCAAACTTAGAAGATACGGATATCTTAACAGATACCAGAACTTACAGGATTTTAAGAAGTATTATATGTAACTATCCGCTTTCCACATTAAAAGTTGTTATAGTAATCCAGTGTTTGACAGCAAAGTCACTAAAACAGAACACGTTCACAGTTTGATGCCTGCAGAATTTGATCGGTTGAATTTCAGCTCATCATTTTCTCAACAGAGTCAGGCAGTTACACGCTGCCATCACGGCATGTCCCCGAATTTGCGTTTGTCTTCAACGCTCCCCATATTGATTTGGTAGCTATTCCAACACTCCAGGCTATCTATCCCTTAGCCATGTGTATTCCAGTCCACTCCTCCCGGGCCCCTGGCTTATTTATGTCCTATCACACCTGATGTTGTTACCTGAGGATATTGTGGGCTATTTCGGTCCTTGCGGATGTGTCCCTGGCAAACCCAGCTCATTACACTAATTGCATTCCAAACTGATGATCGTGATTAGTTGGTTATTAGTCAGATGTATTAGCCGGGGCAAAAGTGTGTCATCAGTCAGGTCCCCAAGGTATGGAGTAACCGTCCCTGATCCACCCTAATCATTTAATGGGAAGAACCGATATATCTGCACATTCTTCAGAGACGGTTGATACCACCCGAACCTTGGCTTTTTCCGTTGCCCTAATTGACTGGAAATATAGACAATTTATGACTAATAAATCTTCATAGTTTGGACATTGTTTCATTTTGATGTTTTTTGTGAGTGTCATTAGATTAGATTTGTAAAGTGTCGCAAACCGCTGTAATAGGACCGAAAGCGTTGGTTGTTCATGCAGATTTATCTCCACATATTTTTTGTTTGATATCTGCTAGAGGGTGGATGAATAGATATATTTTTGGAAACTCTCTAATGTTCTTTCCACTCATACGCTAAAATAAATCTGCTCACTCCAATAACACACTGTCAGTTTCAGTTGTCATCAACCTACTAATGAATTGCTAATATGATCATGGACTGGCAAATTACCTCGAGGAATTGCTTTCTGCCTGGCAGAATTGAAAAGACCACCTTAGAAAACACTATGTCTTCCGGTCCACCATGTCCATTGCTTCTCTGAACCTAACAATAGATCAGAATAGCCAGTTCAGCCAGGAAACCCACATGGTAGATGGTCAGGGACACATCAGCTGATTCTGGTCACTCCAATCACGATGGCAGATATTGTACCTGTCTATTTAAACGCCAGGTTACCCGCTTAGTCTGTTATCCTGATGGTCATCCTGGCATGTTGGTTCAAATCCACCTCCCACCCCCGCCTCCACCAGTTTGGTTGTGTTCCTATTGTGGGGGGGGGGTCCTTGATGCGTACCTTGCTCATTGCCTAGGGGGATTCCTATTAACAATATTACGGTAATGTTATTGCTAATGGTAACTTACAAGCAATCATTTGATGGCAATGAGTTACTCCAGAGGAGAAGAACCTAATGCCAAGACATTGCATGTATAACCCTGTTTCCAAAATATTTTACGCTGCGTAAAATGTAAATTAGAATGCAATGATGTGCACATCCTTTACGCCTGTACTGTATTCAACTGAAAAAAGTATAATGACAACATGTTGAATGTTGAAACTGAGAAACATTACTGTTTTTGGAAAAATACATGCCCATTTTCTGTGTCCCAACTTTCAAAAAAGTTGGGACACAGGCGTGTTTACCACTGTGTCGCATCCCCTCATCTTTTGACAACACTCTGCTCAGTAAGCGTTTGCAAACTGAGGAGACCAATTGCTGAAAGTGTTTTCCCATTCTTGCTTGATATAGGATTTCATCTGCTTAACAGTTCGGGGTCTCCTTTGTTGTGTTTTGTTACATGATGCACCAAATATTTTCAATGGGTGACTGGTCTGGGCTGCAGGCAGGCCAGTTTAGCACCAGGAATACTAGATACTCAAGACGTTTGCACAGTACTGTATATTTAAGTGTTCTTTATATGTTGGTTATAATTTAGCTTCTATTGGCTAAAACCCAACTTGGAAATACATTTATTTAGCCAGACAACTGTTTTAACTACAGACTCCTCAATGAGCTGAGAGTAAATTATGCTAGCTTATCAGTGGCTGAGAAGAGTGCGAAAGAGACACACGCACTAGTTCATCCATCCACACGAAAAGCGTGTTGTGAGGACTTTCACACAACTAGGAACATTTTCACGCTGTTGCAAATGAAATGCTACGATGATGTCACAGTCATTGCAAGTAAAAAAAACACTGGGAAGATTTTTCACATTACACCCAAGTACCAATTTCTCAGAGTAGACATGAGAAAATACAACAAACTACCGCAGAGCCCAGCAATGTATCTCGTCTAGTTTTCCTGGTCCTTTGATAGGGTAATTTGTCCTTTACTTCAACTCTCTGTGGCTGGCAATAGTTACCTCATTGGGCTGGGGTAACCTGATTACATGTAGAAGGACTGGATAGCTTAGCACTTAGCATTAAGCGAAAGGTTACAAAATATTCAGATTTATCCTTGAGCAAGACGGTTGACCCCAATTGCGTTTGCCAGTCACTTTGGATAGGAGCATCTCCTATGTAACTAACATACAAAAAAAAAAGAACTCCTCGCCTTCGGGATCTTCAGGAGAAGTAGCGAGGGCAGAGGTTGTTGTGAGGAGACCGTAACGGGGACTGTCCACGTGGCTTTGACAAGACGCAGGGTGTTTGGGTCTTCTGCTGGTTCTTCTGTTGCTGAATAAATGTTCTACTTGGAGCCGGCGGATAGCTCATGATTTATTCACTACATCCTGTGGCCCATCTGACTCCTTGGCAACGTCTGGAAAGCACAAGCATGGACCTATTCTCAGTCTGTAAATACCTGGCTGCCTCTCTTAATTACCAGCTTCATGGCATTTGGCAGGTTACTTCTCTTTTGCCAGATCTACACTGATTTCACCTTCACTGGCTTGCCCTGCGGGCTGCAGGGAATAATGGCTGTTCCCTTCTCAGTCACGATCAGGTTTCTACACTGTTTCTAAGAGCATTCATTTAATAGAAGGATGGCGAGGGGAGTTTGTTGAAAATCCATCATTGGACAATGGACGACCTAAGCCCCTTATAAGAGCTGTTTACAGTAATTTTTTTGTTGCTTTGGTACAATTCAAACACATTTTTGGTTATATTTCACCGCTCATAGTGCAGAAAAAACATGTTTAAAAAAAGAATCAAAGCAAATTTCAACAATCACGGAGTACATCGCACAACATCAAACATCAGTGTGTCACGTAGAAAGTGCATGCATAACTTACGATAGGATTTTCATCTCTATTGTTTAATTACTTTTACTGTCACAATGCTCATTTCTACTAATTCATCATATGTGATCAATTGATCTATATGTCCATCCTTTGGTAAGTGCTTTTGTGTGTTTGTGTGTGTGTGTGTGTGTGTGTGAGTGTGTGTGTGTGTGTGTGTTTGTGTTATTTAATTTGACTGATTGTGGATGTGAATGTGCATGTTCAAGTATGCGTCTCTTAGTGTCTGAGTGTGTGTCTGCGTGTGTGTGTGTGTGTGTGTGTGTTTGTGTTATTTAATTTGACTGACTGTGGATGTGAATGTGCATCTTCAAGTATGTGTTTCTTAGTGTCTGAGTGTGCGTGTGAGTGTGTACATGCGCGTGAGTGGATGACAGAGCTGCACCAGTGTTGAGCCTGCCAGGGACACTGTGAGCAGAGCTGAAGAGAATGGAAGACATCATCCGGCTAGCTATTCAAGCATTCTCATCCCATCCCCTCCTGCCTCCACCCTGCCTCATCCCCCTATATCGCCTTGCCTCTTCCTGTCTGCCTTAGCCCCCTGCCTCCTCCTCCCTGCCTATTCCTGCCCGCTCCTCCTGCCTGCCTCATGTCACCCCTGTCTCCGTGGCGAGGGAGACGGGGGTGATCGGGAGGATTCACCAGGAGGCTCTGTTACCCGTGGAATACGATGACGTGGAGAAACAGAGGGTGAGAATGGTGTGTCCTCTTCAGTCCCTTGTGACATGTAGGTCACAGCTCCCGATGTGTTCCAGTCGCTTTACACATTGCAACAGGTTAAGGGTTTTCTGCAGGTTTCCTTTGGTCAGCAGGTTGACGTGAAGGATCCTCCCCGTTTTTCCCGTTTTAGAGAAGATTATTAGGATGGTATATTAAGTCATCAGTGGGTATGGAGAAAGGCATTCCGGGAGGGCAGTTGAAAAATCGGGGCATAAGTGAGAAAAAGGAAAAGAAATGAAGGTGCATAATACTGGATATTATCATGCATCACTGTGTTTTCCATCTATTATCTGTTACCCTTTGTGGTTTTCTTACTTTCAATTTCAGTTTGTCATGGAGACAAAATAGACAAAATAGGTTATTTATATATACAGGAGGAAGAGACTAGAGATTAGGAGGGCTGTGGTTTATGAGATTAGTGGACATAAACTTGAACGTTGTGTTCTTACAGGAGACCCATAGTGATCGCTCTAATAAGACAGCTTGGGGTCTTGAGTGGGAGGGGCAGTATTGTGGAGGGACAGAAACCAGGGTGGTGCAATGTGGGTAAAGGTTGTGGAGGGTAAGGATTGTGCTGCTAGCTTGGATTTACTACATTTATATCAGGGTTTTGGGTTGGTCTGTGTGTGTGTGCGTGTGTGTGTGTGCGCGCGTGTGGCAGGAAGAGTGGTCCATCGTGGCCCTGTTTGTATGGGATTAACGTCAGGCAGAAGGCCTCCCCTACAGAGAACAGCTTGAGTTGACCAGCAGGCTGGAGGTATGGAGGCTGGGTGGCTTCATTTGTACAAGTCTGGTCCTTTAGTCCTTGTCCTATATCGTTGGTAAACGTATGTAGATCGAAACCCTGTCTGACTTCTCTCTATCCATCTCTATCCATTTCCTACTTCCACTGATTTTAATCACAGTCCGTCCCAATTTCCCCCCTTTTCTCTTTCTCTGTCAACATCTCATTTTGAACATACATCTCTCTCCCTATCTACGGCTTCTTTACTTTCCTCCTTCCATGCAAAGTGCTTCTCAGTGGTCTGGAGCGCGGCCTACTTCTACCAGCTTAGGTGATTCAGTTGCCATGGCAATTGTACCCAAATAACCAACAATGGGTCTGGCATGTTAATAACGGTTATTATTGCCATAGGAAGACCGCTCCAAGAAAATGGACGCCTTTCATCCGAATTGGGTAAAAACAAACGACTGGCAGTGAATGTCAGAAATTAGCTTTCTCAAAAGCTAGACATCGTTATCAAATTCTGTAAATGCGTGACCAGCCTAGCCTAGCTAATGTCAACTTCCTGCTGTTTCAGAGGTGCACGGGTTACTACTGAAGCAGCGTCAACCAGCTCCTTGCCTGGTGACACAGACCAACAGGTTACTAAGAAGTTCCATTTTAAAAGAGAGAGCACTTTGTTGGTGACAGATCTGTATATTTAAAAGTGTGTTATCTCAATTTGATCATCCTGATGCAGGAATCTTCCCCCACAGCAGGGAAATGCTAACTTTTATTTAATTCAGCGTTATAATTGCCTTCTAAAGCAAAATCTTCCACTTTATGATACAGTTGACATGTGTAAAGAATCCCAATGCCCATTGTTTACTTAATCATTTGTATGCCCATTTACTTTTCTACTTTTTTATTGGGTTTATTGGGTTTGTTCCTGATGCCTGGTTCTTCGTGTTTAAAAGCAACACTTAGTCTGTTCATTAGGATCATCGGGAAAATGACACATTCAAGTTCTACTAATGGATGTTGCCGAGACCCTGTCGCCATATTCACTGTGAGTCAATGACATCAGTGCTTGGACGTTGCGATGACATTCCTACTTTCTTCATAGCCCTCTGTTGTTGTATTTATAACAAACGCATTGCCAAGGGCTTGGCGTTGAGCAAGAGTGAGAAAGACCGAGAGAGAAGGACACTGATAGCGAGAGAGAGAGAGAATACAAGAACAGAAGGGAGATCAAACGTGAGTAAGAACGGAAGAAAGGAAAGAGAGAAAGAAGAAAAGTCCCGAAAAATGGAACGAGAGAGAGATGTCGAGATGAGTTTTCCAAACCGCCCGTTCCCTCTCCTTCGCCGTCGCCCCCGTTACCGGCCACATCTCCTCGTCTCCACCGGCTAATTAGCGTCAGCGAGTGTGTTCCGGCGTCGCCATGGCGACAGGGCTACTCCATTACCCCTGTAACGGAAAGCTGCTGGGTTGTAATGTGTCCGCCAGCCATCCTTCACGTTCCCTACATTATGACAGCCAACGCGTCCTACCTAGCCCCCGGCTCCTACGCCTCACGGAGGGAGTGGCTCAACGGCAACAAATGGCTGTCTGTTGTCTATACCCTCGTCCTTTCCAGGCATTACCGCCACTGTGTTTTCCCACAAAAACTCCTCTTTAATGTGTTTTATGGCCCTTGATAAGAGAGAAAATTATTGGGTTAAGAGGGAGTGGAGGACACGGCCTCCAGGGTCAATGCATGGAGGAGGTTTTATTGCACTTTTCACTTTTTCTTTTATTTGGAGGGAAATGGAAGGTTTCTCTCCGTCTGTGGGGGAGCTGGGAGGGGTGTGGCCTTGGAGCTTAAGCTGCCTGTCACTCAGGACTATTTAGATTCCAATTACACTTGTCGGTCTTCTCACGGCAGTCATTTGTCTCTCTATGACTCCATCTTCGTATATTTCTCTCTACACATGTCTCCCTCTCTCTATTCTCTGACACTCATTCCTCTGTATTTCAGTGTACATTTTCAATTTAAAGGGATTTATTGGCATGGGGAAAATCTGTTTACACTGTCAAAACAAGGGGAAAATCAGATAGCTATGAGGGAGTAGCGAAAGTGATTTCTCTCTCTGTCTCTCCCTTTGTCTCTCCCCTCCCACTCTGTTCCTCTAAATCATCTAATTCTGTAGCTCCCCCTTTTCTTAACATGCTGCCCTTTCTGTGTACAAGGGGACTGGGGAACAAGAAGAGGATGGAGGTTGTGGTTCTGCAACAACAGACAGAGGATAGATAGGTGGAAGACCAACAGACAGACAGACAGACAGAGGACAGATGGGTGGAGAACCGACCGACAGACAGACAGACAGAGAGACAGACAGACAGATGATAAATGGGTGGAGGACGGAAAGACAGACACAGTCAGACAGACAGACAGATGATAGATGGGTGGAGGACGGAAAGACAGATGGACGTAGCAGCTCGGGAAAAAGCCCTGAGGCCAGTTGAGATCTGCAGGCCTGGTGACAGTCATTCTGAGTGATCACATCCTGCCTCTCTACTGAGGTGGCATGGGAATGACCCCAGCAAATGGACCTCGCTGACACGGCCACAGAGAGAGGGGCAGGCCGAACAGCCGGGGATTAGAGCACAGGACGGCCGTGAATGTCACTTTCACCTCCTTTTTCTGACAGCCGCACAATCCGCTATTATGTCGGCCTCTGCCAGAGGGTCGGCTGAGGTCAGGGCTCCGCACGCGTGGACCGCTAGGATACATCGAGGTGGTTTCTGACCATCCCGGAACCTCGTGGTTCCGGCGTAGCCCGAGGAAGGCCGAGGTCTGACGTGGTCAACGCCGGCCGTTACTGCTGGAGCGCGGGGTCAAGCGCGCGCACACAAGCACGCACAAAAGAGCAGCACACGCGTAGGACTGTGAGACGGGGATCACGTGTGTCTCTGCGCGTATGTCAGTGTGTGTGTGTGTGTGTGTGAGCGCCGTTCGGTGTGAACACAGCCCATCTGTGGCCAATAACGTTTAACACGTCGGAGGCCCCTCCCTCGCGGCTTCTGCCACACTATAAATCACACACATCTGCTTTCCTGATCTCCTGGTGTTGAACACACACTCACAACCAACTTGCTTCCATTCGCCCTCATGCCCAACACCCCCATATGACTGTACTCATCACCGGTTAGGTCAATAGGTTGAGGAGGCAGGAGTGTATGGATGTGTGAGTGAGTGTGCATACAGGTACTGTGTGAGTGCAAGTTCACACTTTTGGGAGTTTGTTGAGATTGTGAGTGTGCGTGTGTTTGTGTGTGTGTGTGTGTGTGTATGTGGTGTGCAGGCAGTTCATTTTGGATTTGCTTCAACAGGGATGACTGTACTTCTCCGATATTCTCTAACACACTTTTGATGAATGACCATGGCCAGACACCAATCATGACGACATCCTGCGGTGCCAGAACAGCCCTGTTGCCTGGCGATGGAATCTGCGTAACATTTCCACTTCTTGAGAGTAGAGACGAGAATGCTGGGAGGGTCTTCCGTTGGGAAACGCCTTCAATACCAGCCACTAGGGGCAGAGTGAGCAGCTGCTACCAGCGAGTAGTATTGAGGCTTGCTAGGGCATTATGGGTGCCGAAAGAGGAGGAGCTTAAAGCGTATGAGCTTCAGCCGTTCACAGTTTCAACCCAAGTGAATGTATATCCGTTCATTGACCCTTTTTCTATTTTACAAACGTCAACATTGCCTCCTTTCACTTCGCTCGTTATTTATCCCAACTTTTCGGACAAACGTCGCTGAACCAATCAGGCGGTGGTGTCTTGTTGGTCTGATGGCCCGTGGGTGTGAAGAAGAGGGAGGCGGCGAAGCGGATGCCTGTGGCTTCCTCAAGGGGTGCCTGTGGTGACAGTGGATGGAAGAAGCTTTTTGATGGCGATGCATTACTTCTTCCATTCATTTCTAACATGACTCGAGGCTGCGCTCCAAAACACCAGCACGTTCCCTTTAGTCCAGGGCACCCATAAAGGGGAATAGTGTGCCATTTGGGTCCCAGGTTGTAGGGGATCCAGAGTCAATCCGGCCATGCTTGTAGAGATGTGATTCATCTCCACATGGCGTCCACAGTTCCAGGTGTTTCCATTTTACCTGGATAAAGCATCCGCGAGGGCCCCAATGAATGTCCTGTGTTATTTCAGGTGACATTTAAACAGCGCCGGGAGAGTGAAGAGAGATTTTAATTTATTTTTGTTCCTCTGTGGTTCCTGTCCTCAGGTAATTCACCTGAAATTATATTACAACCTGTTTCGAACACACTGTTCATCTATTTAAATTATAAAATAATCCCGCTTCTGAAGGGGGAAAAAAAGAATAAAATACTTTTTTTTCAATTATGCAAATTTGAAAATCTTCATAGCGAGTTTATCAAAACGAAACATAACTTTCCCAGCCGCACACCCTCAGGGTTGCCATCAGACATTTATTCATTACCATTTCTTCTCTAAATGAGGCTCCATGATCAATTAGCGCATTATCATTGTCACTTCCTTTACTACTTACTTTATCTTCCAGGCCTCTTCTCTCACATTCATGACCAGGAGAAATCTAGTAATATAATGGTCATTTGAATGCCAACTGGCCTGTACTCCCTCTTGTTCTCCTCCCCCCTGGATGGTTTAATCAATAGCATCATTACTGATTGAGACAAAATAGACATGTTATAGAGTGCACTCTATCTCTTTCACAGTTTCAGTTTTTCCCTCTGTCCATTTCTAACCCACTCTCTTTTGTCCCGCCCTTCTCTCTCACATTTGTTTTGTATTATTATAATTAAACAAACAGTAGCACCAATACAATCGTTTTTTACTTTCGTTTTTTTCTGTCCCTTTCTCTCTGTCTTTCTCTCGGCATCTCTCTGCCCCACTCTCATTGGTCTTTCTTATCTTTCTCTATTACTGTCTATCTCTTTCTGTCCCTCTCTTGCTCTCCCCTTCTCTCCGTTCCTCTTTGCCTGTCTCTCTTGCTTTCCCTCCCATGGTCTCTCTCTGTCTCTCTCTCTGTCCCTCTCACTGTCTCTTTCTCTGTTTCTCTCTATACCTCTCTGTCTTTCTCTTTCTCTCTGTCCCCTCATTGTTTATCTCCCCGTCTTTGTCTCTCTGTACCTCTCTCTGTCCCTCTATCTCGATCTATTTCTCTGTACATCTCTATCTCTACCCTTCTCCCTCTGTGGCTTTCTGTTATAACCTGCAATCTCCTTGTGATGAACACACTAATCACGGCCGTGTGAGGAGTAAGTGGGACATTCCAGGTCTGACAACGGCCCGCCAGGCCTGACTGATGATATTGTTTCTAAAAAGTGAAAATGGAAGCTTTACTGGGTCTCTTCTCTATAGTCACATTCCACTGGGAATAAAGAAAGCCATTGTGAACCTTAATCCACTCCTTGATGGGGTACCCTCTGGACAGACCCCTTGGACTGAACGGGCGGGGGGTGGGCGGTGGAATGTGGGTCTGTTTGTGTTGCCGTGGCTAAAAGGTCCGGCTCGGCCCGGCTGTGTCTCTGTTATGTGTCATTAACTGTGGTCTGGACACCCGGTCACAGGAGACACACGTCCCTCATTGAGCTGCTGACTGATGCCCTGTCAGTAACCTCACGGTCCTGCCGCCCCTCTGACTGGACCTCACAGCTCAAGTGGGTGCTGAACGTCGGACCGGTCAGAGAGGTCCGCGGGAACAAAAAAATTGGTTTTCGTGAAAATGGTTAAGGTCAGGGTTAGGTGTCAGGATCATGTGCAGGGTTACTCTGAATGGTTAAGATTGTGGGTAAAGTTTTGGGAAAGGCTGAAAACTTTAAGTTGGAAGGACGTACACAGAAAAAAACATCAACAATATCAACACGTCTCCTCGGTGGAGAGGAGATGTGAGCTACAGACTCCCAACTAACCTTGGGAGTCTGTAGCTCAACTGTTCTATTCATAATCTCGATGTTCTAGCATGTTCTCTCTCCGTGCCGACCCCCCTCCGCCTACCGCGTGCGCATGCGCGCGCACACACACACACACACACACACACACATTAAATATAGGATGGATTTTTCCTACTAATCTCGGTCATTTTGTCATTTTTTTATTTCTGTCTTTCTGCCTCACTGTCTTTTTTCTGCCCCTTCATCCATCTCCCTTTGTCACCCTCACGACCCCCCCATTTTCTTATCAGTGCATCTGAATGGTGAAAGGCTGGGCCTCCAACCCAATGCCTCGTGTGTGGGAACTCTATTGTGCCCGGCGGCTCAGAGCGAGAGAGCTAAGGTAACGCTGCTTCCTCCAGCATGCTCGATAAACCAGACCCTCTCCTCTTTCCAGTCTGAATAGCATTACTGTGCTGCATAGGGAATATGAGCAGTGTGCAGTGGAGATGATCAGACTGAAAGAGAGAGTGTGAGAGGAGAAAGAGAGAGGAGAGAGAGAGAGAGAGGAGAGTTAGAGACAAGGAGAGGATAGGTATATACAGTATATACAATACATACCCTGAATACTGTAAATAAAGAAAGAGAGAGAAAGAGAGTCCATTTGTCTCTAAGTCCATTTGCTAGATCAAACCCACTGATATCAAGGTTAGGCCCTGGGAATCTGGTCTGGATCATAGGGGAGCTGTGATAACCAAACAGTCTGGGCTTCCAAATAACCTCTGTTATCAATTATTCACACAGAAGTCAATTATAGCTGAATTATTAACCAGCAAAGTGTCAATATTTGGTCAACAATATCCTGATGCCTTTACAAGCCCCTGTAGGACTTCATCTCATATAGACCTCCACTCATGGAGAACCTCCTCTTATACCGGACCTCCTCTCATACAGGACCTCCACTCACGGAGAACCTCCTCTTATACCGGACCTCCTCTCATACAGGACCTCCACTCACGGAGAACCTCCTCTTATACCGGACCTCCTCTCATACAGGACCTCCACTCACAGAGAACCTCCTCTCATAGAGAATCACCTCTCAGTACAGAGCCAGGCATACCAGACTAGTCAGAGGTCAGAGGTCTTCATGGCGTTTGCGGTTCAACCATCACACTAACTGGACCAGAATCCATGTCAGGCCCTGGGTTTGTTCATACTGAGAACAGTTTATCAGAACAGAATAAAAGCTGCATCACTGGCTACACTGTAGCCTCCATAGGTGGCAACAAAACCTACCTGTTTTTCAGTCGGTCAGCATTGACATCAGTAGCCTCTGATATATTAGAAACAAATCCCATTCCTCTCATAGCCCAGCGGAAAGATAAACTGAAAGATCCATACCCAGGTCAGATCTGTGCTGATTGCAGAATTTCTTTTTCCAACTGAACCGATTCCCTAAACAAGCATATGTTGGTAAAAGTGAAAGATATGACAAGATTTTCCATGTCCTGTCTAAGATGAAGTTAGAATTTAGGGTAAAACAATGAGGAACAGCGAAAGGTGGTTTTGTAAGTGTTGTGAACTGTTTATTTGTGTTTGCTAAAACTGAATTAACCCACTGCCCTTTACACATGGAAAGTAAAGGTATCCATCTTCCAACTGATATTCATGGAGGTAGACTGAAATCTACATACAGATCAGTATGCAGTATGTCCCTCACATTTCCCACCAAACCGAATTGTTGCAGATAAAACGCAGTGTGTGATTATGTGAAGTACATAAAATGAACTTTTTTTGAGTACCTGCTGAATACAAATAGACAAAATCTGATTTGTTTCCATCGCTTTTTCAACTGAATACATTATCTCAATAAACTCTGTAGTGAAGGTGACTACTCTGGTTTTTGCCACTTTGGCTCAAGTAACAACTCACAGGTGTATTCTAGGTACTAGCTTATGTAATGACATTGTTATGGAAACAGCAATACATTTTGTATTTATCAAATTGCAACCATGCAGCAAATCATCCGTTCACCTGAAAAGGATAACAACAGACATTTCTTGGGTAGGAACATCAAGCTCATCACAGTGCCTTCATCACCTTGTGGAGTTCATCGTAACTTATTCCGCCTGTGTCCTATTCAACTGCCTGCTGAGTCATAAGATGACGGATCACGTAAATATTTTTGTGACAAAATGTGCTTCAATATTTATCAGTATTTGTCCACACATTTCTGCATAATTATTCACACACGTTTTCAGATGTTTGTACAATTATACCATTATAGCTTTTCTCCACTGGCGTACCCTTGACTGCGTCAGGTAATTAATCTGCATGAAATGGTTTGATGTAGATGTGGTGTTAATCAATATCTCTAAGCTTCATGAGTTCAGAACACTTCATAAAAATGTTTGATAGAAGCTTATCGCTCCAAGCTGAACCAAAAAAGACTGAATTCAAATGAAGAAATAATAAAATCCATGCAAACCAACTAGTAGTAGAAACATATAAGTATATTCTAGAAAACATTTTTGAACAATAACTGAGCAAGTAACATTTTATAATAGCAAGTAAATATTATTTATTTTCAGATATACGTTTATACTGTACCGTACGACACGTCATTTACATCCCATGTTGATGCTTTGAAAAACGTTTGAGGTAATTTTATAGAATTTTACAAAATGCTAAACCAGAAAAATATATAAACTAGGTCTATAAAATAATATACATTTTCTTTGATATGTGTTTGGGTCATGGGTAAATTCAGAGAAAGTCAAGCAACATTGATGCAGTTATATTCAGATGTCTGGTGCTCTCTACATAATGGAGGGATGCATTATAATCTTCTATGATATTTTTAGTATTATATTTGTAATTAATTTACAAAATACTTCCACTCTTGTACAGTTACAACTAATAATACACATTAAAAAAATCTCCACATTGTGATGTTTTTATTAGTTAAAAACACACCTTGTTCTCAACAACTTAAAGGACTGTCTTACATTCACTTTGTTAATTTTGCCTGCATTTCTTCAGGTAATCTCTGCCAGTCAGCCGAGCCCGTGCATCTGAAACATGGCACCCTAGGATTCATACTTGATGCTGTTGTCAGAAGGAGTAAAGTGAGCCTTGTAGACTATGCAGTTGCTTCTTTTGAGAGTATCTGGTACATACTCATCAAAGACACCCAAATGCTTAGCGAAGTCCACTAACGCTGGGTTCTCAGAACACAAGCCAGACAACTTTAATGGAAAGACCACCGGACGGCTTCTGTCTGTCTGCTGGGTCGGCACAAAATGTACTGGTTGGGCCAGGGCTAGAACATACATGGGTAAAGTGACAGTGAGAAAATGTCGAGTTTGCTTTCAAACCCGGTTTGAAAGATCCGTCAAACTTTGGCAGCAGCCATATTACTGAATTTAATAGCGAAGGGGAAGATTTCATTTTGATCAAGCCACCGTACCTCACATTGGCGTGATTGCTCTTGTCTTCGTATAGTTGAAAATGTCAGACATGTAACCCAAGGTACAGTACAATGCCTACTAATCTCTGGAACACAGGGGTAAAAACGTCACCGAATTTGGTCGGAGCCTGCCAACAGATTAGCCATCCACTGCCTCACTGTTCTCACACCATGGAGTGATGCCGTGGTATGAGGTCATGAGTCCCAGTCCAATGACGTTCCTGCTTTCAGATGCCCTGACCTGTTCTAATGAGGCAGACGCGTACAGTTGCAGAGGGGAATCACATTGTTCTTTGCAGGGCATCAGCCACGGATAAGAGCAGCTATTACAGAGAATGAATGGATTTAGCTTGAGCCCTGTGTAGAAGTCACTTTGGTGACATCTCTGCATGTGACAACTGGATTACTCCTCTCATCTGTATCCTTCCCTTTCAGTCTCGCTATCCCTCTTTTCACTCCTGATCCCTTTACGTCTGTCTCTCTCTTTCCTTTCTGTTTTTGTTTCTTTCTTCCTTGTTTTATTTTTCACTAGTAGTATGTCTGTCTGTTTCTCTCTTGATGGGTTTACAGTACACTGCGAGTACGATGAAAGGCTGTAATCACCCTCAAACCGCATGTGAATTTATGATTACAGGTCTGGAAATGAATAAATTAATAGAATAATCCAAGTAACACTGATGATTAGAACACACAGAACTGTTGCCGGTTCCCTTGGCGACGTTGTTATGACGTGTGAGAGGCAAATGAACAAAAAGTTAAAAGTTTAATTCTGAATGTTTAGTCAATTCCCACATAAATATCATATTCTGTATGTATGGCACACGGCCAGGAAATGTTTGGAGTGGAGTCCCTTGAAACTGTCATGGAAACCAAAAACCAAATAAGAACCCCTACACTATCTCTCCTACAACTCTATCCCTTGCTTGCACTCTTCTCTATGTCCCTCGATAAAACTCTACCCGCCCCCCTCCTCTGTGGCCGATTTTCTTCTCTCTGGGACTGAGGGAATAAGAGCTTGGTGACTGTGCGCACTGTGGTGTCTTAGTGTGTGGTCTCTTGGTGGCCAGGCTTAGCTCTGATCAGAGACCTTGATAGGAGGCTGGCGTGAAGCAGTCCAGTGCCCCAGCTCCAGGCTCCCACAGCCCTGGAAGGCCACTCTGAAGTCCACTCGTCTGGGTGAGGAGACTGGGACTACATGTCTGGTGCTTAACTCCCCACGGTGTCGAGAATGAGATTACGTACAATTTGAGTGGTGTTATCGAGAAAAGAGGGAGACACCTTTGGGGAAAAATTATGTTTTACAGTCCTTAAACATCCTGTAACATCCGATAGAAAAAAAGGTTATTGGGGGATTCTATAAAGAGCAAGAATATCTCCCAACGTTTTTGGTTGCAGGGTGATTTTCAGAATTGATTTTTTTAATTGACGTGTTTTGTATTGATTGTTTTAGAAATGTCTCGGTGACGTGTTTTGTATTGATTGTTTTAGAGATGTCTCGCTATGCAAAATAAAAAAGTTATTCCTGTGACCAGTCAAGACCCGCCTAATTAGCACGCCAAAATTATCCAAACGAGTCCCCCTCAATGTTCATAGAAGGCCAATAATTGATTATTGTGATTATGTGGGCAATATTTCTGTTGGTGCGTCTTTCTCCCCCTGCTCCTTATTTCAAAGCCACAAATCCATTACACTTGCCTTTTATGAATTAAACCAATCTGTATTGAAGTCTATGTCACGCTTTACCTTTCACATTTGTACTCGAGTCCCATGATATGAGTTGCATTTGAAGCGGGAGATCCGATCTCAGACGGACCTAACGCGCCCTTATATGGATGTTTAACTTACCCTTTATCGGTAAGATTTAATTTCACTTGGATTGAGACTTGTACTATAAGATCAACCTTCGATTGAAATACAGTACAGATGGGATTGGTGGATTTATGACAAACAAAAGCCACTGACCGCTAATATCACAAATAGGCTAGCTGGAACTAATACTATCCTATACAGCACCGTAGCCTCCATCCTTACCTAACTAGCCTAGTTGGAATATTATCTGTCAGTGGCCAGCTTGTCTAAAGTCCCATCCATTCCAGCTGTGAGATATCTTGTTGTTCCATTTGTTCTCTGAATTGGATTTATATACGTTGTCTATCTTAGATAGCTCTGACTTTTTGCCTTCATAACTTGTGTTCCTTTGGTAGCCTGCTCATTTTATTTTGCTGCAGTTAACGACTGATCACGAAGACAAGATCAGCAGCTGATATTTGAATTTTTGCAAGAAGATACGTTTCTGTAAACATTAGGCGTTATTAACAGAGTAGTAGTTCATTCATAATTCACTGTAACTAAGGAGATGTCACGTGGCTGGTGCTGGCAGGACACATGCGCAGAGACGTTGTGGTGATCCATGTTTTAATCATGAAAGTAACAAAAACAAACTTACAGCTCCTGTGACTTCTGGTCATCTACAAACCAAAATAATCCACACAGGGTGTGGGGAAACATTCACATAAATGCGTTCCCCAATTGGAGGCAGGTGTGGATTGTTGCCTCCAATTGGGGAGATCAAACTAAAATAGAGGTGCCTAGAGGCACCTTCTTTTTTCCTGTCCTGACTATGGCCCTAACCCAGTGCAGAGATGGCTAGGGGCATAGCCAGGACTTGACAGGAGAACATCCTGACAGTAAGAGATCCGAACTTCTGTTTTTGCCCTCTATGTATGTCTGATTGTATTATTTCTCTCATTCAATGAGTCTGAACCAGAGTCCGAGTTGTGAGGGACAGTAGGGTGGATGCTGAGGTGACTGTTAAAAGGATACTACACAATATCTTTTTGGACCTGCTTAGTTTTTAATGGGTTGTGTGCACTGTGTTGCAGTTTGTCTATTGTGAAGTTACAAACGTTTTGTGTTGTGTGTTACACAGTATGCGCTGGTTAATTTTCGTGTTGATATTATTGTGTAAAGCGCATTTTATACCTCTTCTTGAATGTAAATTCACATTATTAGTTGATTCATTGGATAAATTACAAATGTGGATGCACCTTTTCTGCTTTCTATATGAATTACTGTATAGGTCTACATCTTTCTGTATTGTTCTATTAGGTAGCCCGTTTTCCTTTGTGGAACAGTTTGAACCACCAATGACCACCTATGCCGATGCAGGAGTCATTATAGATTGGATCTTATTTTCGTTTAAAAAAATGAATGCTTACACATTGAGTGACATGTCTTTACCACTTGTCACTAAAATAATCTGTGCACGTGCAATCACAGGAAGTCGCACACCTTTCTCTGACTCGGTCCCCCCCAATGCTTGACTATTTCACCCTTGGTAATTTGTGCTGTATTTCTTTCAAAGCCACCATACAGCCAAGTTCTGCCTGCCCTGGTGTCTCCAGTCAATGGCTGTCTACGCTCATCGTCTTGTGTGACCACCTGAGCACATACATATTCTCTGCGTGCTCAGGATCATGTCTGGGAAATCATCTATCTCCCATTATTTATTGCTGATGTGACTGGTCAAATTACCAATAATAAAAAACCCTGAATAGGTTTATGCCACAAAAGAAGTCCGATTTGATGTAAGTCTCAATTAGAGTCCCCTTCAGACAATTCAGTATTCATGGGAAATGGACCATAGTTCTGTAATATAGTACAATTTGAGGTCATATTAGGGTGATGATCTGATACATCTGTAATCACAGTATCGAATTGGACTCGTGTTGTTCTGGTCTCGGTCTTGACTCAGACACTACCCTTTCCTTGTGGTTCCTGCCCTGGTCGTAACTTGGTCTCTCTTTAGCTGGTCTCGAGCACAGCTCTGCCAATCATTTTACAGTTGAATTCATTGCTCCCGGTAATTCGATGGTTTTTCTAGTCTAAATTATTGCGTTGGATTAATCATGCCACATCCTTTCAGTTTTTCCAAATGCAGGTTGTAGATTTTTAACAATTCCACTTGTTGGGTATTCTGACTCTGGCTGATCTCCACGTAACATTACCAATAGTTTAGCTGGCCAGCATACTATGATAGTTAGGAGTTTTCTTCATCACTGCAATAATATGTTCATGCCGTCAAAGCAATATATCAATTTGAAGAACCTAATAGATCAGGTGAAGCTCTTTACTGAAGATACAGCTGTTAGTTCCGTTAGATCGTCTGAGAACCAGTAGGACAGCATCCCATTGATCACAAACACAGCAGATCGACCTCATCCCTCTATCATCCCAATGTCTGCATTAGTCGTGAATCAAACCTTACCGCTGTCCATCGCTTCCTGGTTTTGGGTCTCCATCATCCCGCTGGAGGGGTTAACAGTTACAGTAGGTCTGCTGAGAGGGTGCTGATGACCGGTCCGCCGTGGTCCTACCTCAGTCCGGAGAAAGCGTGCGGTCAGTGTGGTTGTCCCCGACATATACCCTCTGACAGACCTGGCAGATCCAAATACAGTACATATGTTACCCTGCGCTCTGGCCCTCAGAAGAAGGACATTTGTTCCATTGGTGAAGAGACTATTGTCACCGTGTCAAAACCCCTCCAAACGTTCAACTAAATGGCTGCACTGTAAGGTACATAAACTCCCCTCGTCCCCTCGCGTCTTGGCCTGAATGTTTGATATTCAGTCTCTGTATGTGGTTGACCCTCAGAAGCTCCTTGGCCCCAACCCTAATGTGTGTCAAACTAATTTGGATTATTCTATACTTCTTCTCACAGGACAGGAGGGAGGGATATGAAGAAATAACATCATATAAAGATATACAAATAAGGAGAAAATGAAAGAATATGACACATAGAGAGGGATATAAGAGAAGAAAGACAGAGGGAACAAATACGTAAAGAGGGGTATAGTTTGTATAGAGGGGCATAGTTTGTATAGTGGGGCATAGTTTGTATAGAGGGGCATAGTTTGTATAGAGGGGCATTGTTTGTATAGAGGGGTACAGTTTCGATAGAGGGGTACAGTTTCGATAGAGGGGTATAGTTTGATAAAGAGCAAGAGAATGGGAGGAAAACGGATACGTGTTCTTACATATTACCAGCAATTATATCAGAGTCCGAGATTAGGACTTTCTCTGCATGAAGCCGTTTTGATGGTCCTGTAATGCAATCTCATTTTTAGTGCACAGTGCAGAGTAGAGCCTGACTCCTGAGGCCAGAAGGGCTGTGGTTTCACTGGTCTTCAGCCTGTATTGTATTAGCCCTCCGGTTCCAGCAGATGTCTGTCAGATATGCACAGAACAAGCAGTCCTTTCAATCACCGCTTAAAGACGGATAGAGACAAGGTGAGGTAAGCAAGAGGGAAAGAGAGAGGGAGGGGGAGTGAATGGGAGGGGCTGAGACAGGAGTGTGGAGGGTCAAATTGGCTGCAATAAAAACGACTTATGAGAAACTCTCTTGTATTCTCAGCAGAAACTGTTGTTACAAAAAGCATATTTATCTTCCTTCTCTTTCCTTCTCACACACACACACACACACACACACACACACACACACACACACACACAGACAGTATGTACACATGCACACACACTCCTGGGGCCAATTAGTAAAGTTAAAACGTCTTCATTTTTCATTTGAGTGTTCAATGATCAGGATAATTGGAATTAATAAGGCATCGCCATTTGGTGGAGATTTTTTTGGCGCTTGCTGAAAACCCTGGCAGTTGGTTACGGTAAAGGAAACCGCAAAACAAGAGTCTCATTAACTAGGTCAAGTGCAGGGCAAACAAATCCGCTCGTTAATCACCACACTCTTCATCCTAAATAGTACACTTCTCCTGACCAGGCACCATGGAGATCTGGTCAAAGATGAAGCTGTGTTCTGGGAACCCATTTTCATTACTGACACAGACGTTGTGCAAAGAAAATGAATTTACTTTCATTTCTTATCATTGACTGTTCCCCACTCTCCCGTTGATGTTTCTTGTAACTCTCAACTAGAACGATATTACGGGGATGGGTTTGTGTCACAAAGTTAGACAAGTTAGACAAGGTGGACTAGGTTCATTTTGGGCCAACGACCAGGCTCTAATGTCTTCATATCCCTGAGCTCATGGCCTGGTGTGATCCCACAGTCTGATCTACTCCATCTGTAGGATGCCCTGCTGCACAAGTGGTCAAATCTGGCATAACGCACTTTTAACAAAAAAAACACCCTCTCATATATCCTTCACCAAATGTCATTGAGTGTTTTATAAAAGGCCAAAATCTCTGAGTTGGCAAGGTGGAAAGAAATCTCTTAATGTGCCCTTAAGCGTAGCACATTTCACTCCTCCAAGCCACTCCTGGTGAGCATGGCTGCACATTGTGTGACGTTTGCTTTGATTGAAGATGAAAAATAAGCGATTGAAAGCTGTGTCCCCATGAGGATAACTGTCTGTCTACCTGAAACAGGGCTTAATGGGGATTACTATCTATCTGAAACCGGGTATTCTGAGAATAACGTTTTGCCTGCAGGGATACACGAGGATAAATGTAATTGTATCTGAAACAGGGCTTCATGGGGATTTTGGTTTGTCTTTCTGAAACAGGGTTTCAAGAGGATAACTGTATGTCAATCTGAAACAGCGCTTCATCAGAATTACTGTTTATCTTTCTGAAACAGGTCCACATGAGGGTAACAGTCTGTCTATCTGAAACACGGCTTTCCCTTGACTTTTCCTTTACTCTTTCCTTCCTTTGTTGTTCCCACAGACCAACACAACGCACACACCAGCCACACCTTGTTCTGCACACAGACGCACACGCACGCTTCATATCAGAACTTTTCATATCTGAGTTGGCTATGTCGCACTGTGTTTCATTTAGATGTCATCGTCCTGTCTGCTTTCCTTTGAAACTATCGTCTCATATCACTGTCAAAGCAGCAAGCAGATGGCTCAGTGTCTGCTTGGCTTTCTCTAAGGTCACACTGAATCGACGCCACTTTTCCTCTGAGAAGGTTTATTTTAGTACCTGAAACTTATTTTCCCCACAAATACATAATATTCTATTTTCTTCAATGATATTTTGACAGGCTACAGCTTCCTTTTCTTAGTGAGCTCTTCACACTATGTCTCTCTTTCCGTTGGCTATGTTTTTTCCGTGTTCTGTGTGAGTTTCCTCTCAATCCCATTATAAATATATCTTCCATGCAAGCCGCCATCTGTTGCTGTGATCTCATTGGCTGATTGGGTGTCTTTGTGATGCACACTAGGCCACTTAGTGCTATTAAATTAACCAGAAATGAAAGTTGAAAACGACTCTTCAACACAGGAAGTCCACTTTGATTCATTTGGAAATGTAAATATTTCCAGGTTGGTTTGAAGGACTGAACCGCCAGGTCATTTACAGCAGGTAGGTTGGTTTGAAGGACTGAACCGCCAGGTCATTTAGAGCAGGTAGGTTGGTTTGAAGGACTGAACTGCCAGGTCATTTACAGCAGGTAGGTTGGTTTGAAGGACTGAACCGACAGGTCATTTACAGTAGGTAGGTTGGTTTCTTTACAATCTGCTTGTTAATTAAGCTGTGACTTATTCATATCTTTTTTGACACTGGATATTTATGGCATCCGGAAAAGCGGGAATTGAAAGCAAAATTGGAATGAAGCATTTACAAGAGTTCTTGCTGGAGTTCTGGGCATGTATTGGTCTACTGAACTTCAACACTAAACGTACTCACCTTTAAGGGGTTGATCAGGATACAAATGATCACACTGCCCTAATACATTGGTCTGCTCTAAGAGTTGGTTTACCTCGTTAATGTTTATGTAATTGTGAAATTTGCCATTTTAGGGTTTTTCTAGTGGTTCTGATATTAAGTTAAACCCCTTGTTTGTTATTTCTTAATTTATAGGGTTAAAATGCAGGTGCCAACTCTATAAAGCTGACAACCTGCCACTATGGAAAGCTGAGGTATTCAGTGAGACAAATTCAAACACTCTTAAAAATAACCATAAAAGCTGTGAATTTCTTTTACCATATTCGGCGGCTGTGCAATGTTTGTTTACAATTATATGGTGTGTTGTGTAAATTGGTAAGAATGCATATGGCAGCAATGTCAGAGAAAAACATATCAGATTTGTGTGACATCCTTCTAACTTAGGAGACACACTTCAAATCAATCGTCCCAAGTATATATAAACATATAGTCACATTGAATACATTAGTTACATTGAATGGCGTTTAATGCCAATTTCCAATAAAATTTTAATATCTAAATAATCCATTGTATAATTGTCACTGTTGTTTTTCTCTGGCTTTTGGGTTTTACATGTCCGCATAATAAACCCATGAGCACCTTAACGTGGCCAGTGTAGCAGCTTCCACTGATTTTAAATGAACTATTCCCTCAATGGCACATCGAAATCTCTGATTATGGCTTCCATGTTAACAGGTCTGTTATTCTTTTGTGTTGTCAGATTTTAATTCAGTTAGCCTTTTCCTGAGGCAAATTTAGTGGTGAATGTAGAGATCCATGTATTTCAGGGTACATTTTGCCAGTTGCGAATACTCTTTCAGTGGTTATCCCTGTGGATGCCCTTCAGAACCCATTTTACACCCCACCTGTTTTCATTTTGGTCGTCACTGAGTTCTTTGTCGGTTCCCTCCTGTGTGAGCAACAACATTTCTGGTTGGTCATTATGAGAACGTAACAGATGTCTAGCTTCGGGGCTCTGAGGGTCGGAGGCAATAAGCGGAATAGAGAGGCGCAGCCAGGATACCTAAATTATTGGCTGTCTTTAAATGGGCTATCTAGGTTCCTGTGCTTTCTCTGGTAGGGTTTATCTTTCACCAAACAAAGAAAGAGTAGAGGATCAGCTGTTTAGAACACACATTAAGACAACTGTATGTTAAAAAACACGAGTTAGATTACAATATAATGTGAGGAGAAAAATCTCAGAAACAATTGACAATAGGGGACCTTTTTTTAACAAGTTAGGTGTTAGGTTTAGGGCAAAAGTTTAAATTGCTTTAAGATTTTAATTTTAATTTAGGGTCAGGCGTTTCCCTTTAGGTTAGTAATTAGGCTTGGGCATTTGGGCTAGGTTCAGTTTAAGCATGCATGTAAATGTAGGCGATTGAGGTTAAGGTTAGGTTTAGGTTAAGCTTTAGGATTAGTAAGATGGATAGGGAAAGGCAACTTTAGTGTCCCTATTTAAATAGCTTGGTAAACGTGTGTGGGTTTGGAGTGTTTTTATGTAAATATCCGTTTGTTTATGTTCATATAAATACAAAACTGCTTCCACAAAATTTGATACGCTGCATAAAATGTCATTAAAAACAGAATGCAATGATGTGTAAATAGTTCATCCCTATATATCATTGAAAGTAATACAAATACAACATGAAAATTGAAACTGAGAAATGCTATTGTTTTCGGAAAAATACATGCCCATTTTAAATTTGATGCCAACAAGTTTCAAAAAAGTTGGGACGGGAGCATGTTAACCAGTGTGTTTCATCTCCTCATCTTCTAACAGCACTCTGTAAGCGTTTGGGAACTAAGGAGACCAGTTGCTGTAGTTTGGAAAGGGAAATGCATACCCATTCTTACTTCCTATGGGATTTCAGCTGCTCAACAATTCAGGGTCTCCTTTGTCGTAGATTTTGTTACATAATGCACCAAATGTTTTCAATGGGTGACAGGTCTGGACTGCAGGCAGGTCAGTTTAGCACCCGGACTCGTTTACTACCGAGCCATGCTGTTTTTATACATGAAGAATGTGGTTTGGCATTGTCTTGATGAATTATGCAAGGCCTTACCTGAAAAAGACATTGTCTGGATGGCAGCATAGGTTTCTCCAAAACCTGTATATATTGTTCAGCATTTATGGTGCCTTTACAGATGTGCAAATCACCCATGCCATGTGCACTAATGCATACTCATACCATCACGGATGCTGGCTTTTGAACGGTGCGCTGATATTAATCTGGTCCCTCTCCACTTTAGCCCAGAGGATATGGCGTCCATGATCCTCTAAAAGAATTTCAAAAGATTTTTCAGCTCGGGCCCATATGGTTTCGTTTGAAAGAATTGAACTTAAATTAAAGGTTGGATGTTGCTCATTTTTTAAGCTAATTCGCCTTTACTCCTTTTTACCAGGAGTGCCAATAATTTTGGAGGGCAATATCAATTTGTACATTAATATCATATATCTGTCATAGGGCACTACAAAAATGAATTTGCTGAAGAATAAAATTTTTATGAAAACCCTGTAAAACCAATCAAATCTCTGTCGTCAAGCAACCCTCTGTGAAAAAGTTTGCCAGTGGAAATACTTTTAGAAATGTAAAATTGAGCCACATTCCAAAAAATCGATAAGGAAAATTCTGAGTGAGGAACAGAAGGGTTAAAATTAAGAGGCCACTGCAAGTGCAACGCTACTCTTCCTCACTCAAAACATTCCTTTTCGACTATTTTGGAAAGGAAAGAAAAAGGTGCAGTGGTATCTTGATTTTTTCCAGTGCTCTATATGGATGGAGTGATTTTCAGCTTTTTCAATATCTTCAAACTTAACAATGTTTTCTTTTGTAGTTCATCATAGCAATGACCTTAATGCCGCTGTCCATGCTGAAACAGATATTTAACTGTTACCCGTACACAGAAGAGAGCTCTTTCCATTTCTTTGTTCCTTTGTGACTAGAGACAGTCACACAACCAACTCATGCTCACCAACCAATCCACTGAACTGTCTGCTCTCTGCCGCTCCTTGTCCGATTGTTTTGACATGATGCTGTTTTCAAGGGGACATTTTTTTTTACAAATATGTAGTCATTATTTTCAGTCTTTCTGGGATTTTAGCTGATCCCCAAAAAACATTTGTCATATTATTTGCCAACTTCATTCATTATGGAGACATTGATATATCTTCTTTTCCCCGGTCATCACTTGACCTTTTTTATGTTGGCACAAAGCTGCACAGGGGCGATGCTCAAAACGTGGCAGTAGATGGAAGAGATTTCTCATACACTAGCAGCAATGCAGGCCCCATTTTCATGTTGCTTATCAATGCATTTCACACTACTTTTGGATTCAAATTGAATTTTAACATTTAAAAAAAATTGTGTTAATGAAAATGTATTTGATCACAAAATGAACACTTCAACTAGTGCAATTCATGTAAGTTGAAGTGTTTGATAATAATTATAATTATTAGATTGAATTTTAATCATTATTATTATTATTATGATTAATAGTTTTAAAAACTTTGCATACGTAGAATATGTTCAATCTAAGTTCTGTGTTCCAGAGCTGCAGATTTGCAGTTTTGCATTTAGATGTGTGTGTTTTTGCTATGGCAGTGTGGTTTGTTCCTCTTTCAGAAAACTTTTAAAGATTCTCCAGACATACTGTGACTCACAGTATGCCAGAATCCAATTCTGAATTACATATATTTATGCTGGACTCTACTATACAAGTATGGGAGATTGACAAAAGACCACTTGTAAAAATGAACTCCGCCCTTTAAAGAACATTCTACAATAATCATTGTTGTCAGCTGTATGACCTCACATCCAGGGTGAGATGATTTGAATACGGTTCCACGTCCCTAATGAGCTCTTAAACGTTCTCTTAACGAGTTGCTGACATCTTTAATACCCACAATGTGGTGTAATGAATTTTGAACTGCAAGTTGTGCTTCAGATATGCTTCAGCTGATTCACTCTGGCGTCACTGTTTGGAGAGGAGATTCTGCTGTCTACTGGCATCCATGCCAGGGCAAACATCAACCCTATGTTGGCCCTGGCATTTCAAACACATCATTCCATGGCTTCCCTACACAGGCCAATTCATTTATCCTCAACAACATTCGAGGGGGAAGGAAGAACTACTGTATGTTAGACTTGCCCACCGGTAAAATAATGTAATTGCCCATCAGGAAAGTTTCCCCACATGCCAGATGGCCTGTCTGCTTCTGCATCAATTCATCAGTGCAGTATATTTCTCCTCTTCTGCTCAGTGGGCTAGGGCTTTCTCTACACTCCACCTAAACCCAGATCATCCATGCTACGTTATCAGTGTGTGAATTCATCAGGCTTCTGGGAGCTGCAGTATATCTCGGGGATTCAGCAAGAGCTCACCAGGACCTAGTACTAAAGCTGCCTTGATTCTGTCTCTTTCTCTTTCTGCATAATCAGTGTGAAGTTGTTGGTGCATCGGCAGCTTGTTTTTGTTTTTTTGCTGACAAGAAACAAACACAAAAATCTATCTCTATGTAATCTCTTTTTCTCTCCCTTTAGTCTCTCTTTCTCTGGCTCTGCTCTAATAACCCCATGAGAAGCTACTCTACTACACCCGTGAGAAGCTACCCTGCTATCTGACAGTACCTGTTCCAAGATCCCACTTGTGAGCCAATGAGTGTGTGCTTCTCTTACCCTGACCGTCTCACACACACACACACACACACACACACGGTCCCAAATGTCAGAGCTGATCTGGAGCAGAATGACAGGGGTGCACGGTATGAGCGAACCATCTGTCATAAATATAAATGACTGCATTAATAAATGATGATCCCTGATTTCAATAGCTCATTACACATGTAAATAACTCTAGAAAGCGGAAACGCTGGACAAAGTGGTGAAGGCTGTCCGGCTGGTAGTTGTCAAACAAGGTAGCAGACCTGTTATGATTAATATTAAGTTGGAACATTTTTTGAGGCCTCACCTGAATCCAGTTGGTGACACTGGAATGTAATGTTTTTATTTGTATAGTATGCAGATCTCATTGATTGCATGATACAGTGTTTCCTCTGGAGTCCTCGTTGCTTCCAGGGTATTGTGATACCGAGATGTTGTTTTGTATTTCAACTCGCACAGTTTGATCAGAGGTTATTGTCAGAAAATTATCCTGCAGTAAGACGAATTCCCCTGAATCTGAAACATTGTGATGTCTTTTACTGAATAATGGTTCAGACAATGGTTTGAATAGTTAAAAATGAACTAATGAAAAAATGAGAACGTGATGATGGTCAGGCTCATTATCAGGACGATGAGATGGAAATGATACATCCCACTTTCAGCAGCAATTAAGTTCTAACTTTTCAAAGTAGTACGCTAATATCCCCCTGACTTCAAATTGCAACATAATGCCCTATATTTCAAAATAACACTCGATATTTCAACGCACCGCTCTAAATATCCAGCTGCGTTTCTCCTCTCTGGTTTCTCGCAACTGTTAATGAGCGAATGTTATAATCTCACCAATTAACCATCCGCTGCACCTTTCTGTCTACTTCCACATTTTCTGATTGTCTCTGTGGGTTAATTAGGACATTGTGATGGGTCCACTCTGAGTCCTCAAATAGTTTCAGCAGACTTCACTGACAAGCTCACCCTCCCAGTCACAAATAAAGTGCTTGCAACCTGTTATTCCGAGAACTGGGAAGGTACAGCGCTTTCTAGACAAGCGTTCAAACAAACAATCCAGGCCAGGCAGTTTAGCTGAAAAATACAAATAGCTTCAGTGGGCTGTGAACAGCTTCACCGCGTCTGTTCGTACTATATCCGTGGTACTCGTTAGCCGTTGTTTATTCCACTCTATATGGAACAAGGCATTGTTTATACCCGATCTGCATTCGTCTCGTCCCTTCAGACATAAAATCCTGATGATTAATCCGTGATCTCCCCTTTATCTAATTCAATCTAAAGTCCAGATTGGTCTGTCTCTTAATCACGGCGTTGTGGCCGGGCTTTGGCACTGGAGCGTTCTGGCTCAGCCGGGCCGTGTCCATCACCGAGCTGCCACCGGACCCAGACACCTCCTATTGATTGGGTTTCTTTTTTTTCATCCGTCGTCACCCCGAGCCGTTATTCCTTTTATGGCTGTTTTTACGAGCCCACATCAGCCACCGACCGATTACGCTTTGTACCCCATTAAGAGTTTTCCCCTCTGATGGCTTGACATAAGTGCTGTGCTTCGCGTCTTCAGGCGGCGGAGTGACTGTCTCCTTATGCCTACATTCCCCCTATAAAATATTAACACCTGTTATGATATCCTGCCGCGGTCAAACTCCTGTGTGTCCCACTTAGAGATGCCGGCCACAGCTCTCCTCTCAGAGAAACTCCAAACAACATCATGACCCCCC